>JABXWE010008001.1:0-43245 GCA_014611495.1 Limonius californicus
GTAAGTTTCTTGATAACTTTCACCATTCTGACAATTAAGAAGGTATAATATTATTATGTGTTTTATTAATTTTACACTTACTAGATTATTTCAGAAAAGTGGGGGACTCTAGAGCTGGCAACAGGGCAATTTCATTTTGACATTGCTAGAAATCAATCAAATAATATTTAAGAAAGGCAACTTAAGAAAAAAAAAACACAGCCTGCTGGATGGCAAATCAATCGTGAATAGTGTATATCTGATAACATATGTTTATTACCTAATAGAAAAGCTTCTTTCTACTTCGACAGAAGTAATGGGGGCAATTTTTAACTTAACACTGAATTCCAAATTGAAACTGAAGTTATTATCTCTTACTATTTCGCTTCTAAGAACTTAGTTAATTTCCTTTAAATTCAGAAACCCCTCATTTTTTATGACACTATTAAATTTTATATATATGAGCTCACCTATTTCACCCTTAACTGTCTTACACAATCCATCAAATTCGTTTATTATTTCAATTGACTCTGAAAGAGACATCCCTTGAGTTTCTAATTTGCGAATGGAGTTTGAAACGAAGCTATAGTTTGATTTAATAAAACAAAGACGCTGAGGCAATTCTGTCGATTTCAATTTTCCAAATTATCCAAAGCGGCGCTGGAATCAGTTATTTGAAGAATTACATCTTCAATACTTTCAAAATTATCTGCGTAAAAAATTGCTGCTTCTAACAATTCACTCCATCTTGTAATTATCGGTTCGGGAGGCAATGGAATATTTGGAAGTCGCTCCTTATAAAACTGGACTCTCAAGAGAGCTTTTAAAATATTTTTTACGATACTAATTAAATCGTTGACAAGGGGAAATTGATTCCTAATACTTTCGGCTACACGATTTATACCGTGAACTAAGCAAGATACATGAATGATGTTGTTGTAAAAATTTTAAATTTTGGGCTGCTCTTGTCATGTAAGGGGCAGCGCGGCTAGCCCGGATGGGCTCCTTGGAGCACCTCTGGGGACCCGAGCCAGCAGTGGGCGTACCTCAAAGCTCTATTAACGCCACTATACAGGACAGACTGAGAAATCAGCATGTCCAAAGGTGGAAACAACAACCGTTTAGGCAAGCGACACTTATAGAAGGACCAGCCCAAAAGCAAACAGACTTCCTATTAAATCTGGGGAGGAAAGACATCAAGGGCATAGTAGGCCTCTTAACAGGCCATGGCCATCTGAAGAAACACCTAACCACATTGAGAATAAGAAACGATGCCCTCTGTCGGAAGTGTAAAACAGAAGAAGAAACCTCTATTCGTGTACTCTGTCGGTGTGCAGCGCTTGCCACTCTCAGATTCAGGGTCTTTGGGGTCTGGTTTCCAGAACCTGAGGACATTCGAAGAGCCCCACTGAGACAGATCCTGGCCTTCATCAAAAGGTCGGATCTGCTCTAATGAGGGACGCAACAGACAGGATGCACAATGGATCAAAAGGTCTGAGTGCTGCACATCTGGGCCCTGTCAATTTAGAAATAGAAATAGAAATAGAAAGAGGCAGCGCCGGACAACATGAGTTAAATTTTTTCACATGGTACACTTTCGGGTAAAAAGATTTTGACAAACCTTCCTGCACAAATCGGGCAATTGTTAAATTATTTGTTTTTTGAAGTTGTTTGGAAACAATTAAATATGATTTGCTTAAAATGTTTTCATGAACAATTCCGATTAATAAAGAAACAATGTAACGGCAACATTTGTCCGTGCTTTCATCTACGATTATATAAGCAAAATTACTACCCACTAATTGTCTAATTTCAGACATTGTTTCATTGTAATCAGAATTTATATAATATTTCGTAAGGCGCTTTCGTCGGGTATATTTTGTTTACAAAATTTTTGTAAGAATGATTTTAACGTTATTTAATTTCGATAACGGTATATTAGACGAAATTAATGCCTTACATAACTCCTTATTAAATTCTTGTTGCTCCGATGTTTTGGACTTCGTCCCTGAAAATTGAGTCATGGTTTGCTGAGAACACTCGCTTCGCTTACATTTTTCAGGTTTTGCAATAATTATGTGAAGGAGCTACAATGACCAATAATCAAATATTAATATAAGAACTTTTGATACTCGTTAAAAACAAAAACAAACACTACCTTCCCTGTCATGACTTCGTTTTAGTACGTACAATATGAAAAATAAGTTTAATTTTATAAGAAAAATTATTTAACTTACTAGTTTGCTGCAAGCTCGACAATATATTTTGTCGCCATCCATTACTAGTTCTGGATATGGTATAATCCATGAAGCAATCTTGTTCGATTTACTCATTGTAGGTACATAATATTTATAATACTCGCAAGAAATCAACACTATCGGAGTATCGGACACGTTGTAACGACGAGAGAAGATTCTACTATACGGCTACTCAGCAAGAGAAAATACTTTACAAACTACAAACAAAATGTAGGTATGTATCCCACTCAATATACACCCTCTATCAGTGTTGGGTAGTAACTAAGTAAAAGTAACTCGTTACTAGTAACTAGCTACTTTTCAGTAACTTAATAGTAACTTAATTACCTTTGTGTTTTCAGTAATTGTAACTATAACACGTTACAATTATTTAGTAACTTTAGTAACTGAATATGACAAGTTACATTTTCATGCTACAAATGTAAAATATTTTAAAATGTTCGGTTTTTAATGCGTAGTATTTAAGAAATTATACCTGAAGCTGAAGAATTTGTTGAAATTTCGAATGCTTTAGTATGCAAATGCTAATACCGAACACAGGAATACCTTCTTGTACTTAAATAGTCGATAATAAGTAATATTTGATGAATCCTATTTGGGTGGTGACAGCATTTTCCAGTAATACTTTAATCCTTTAACAACTAGAAGCTCTCTGAGCAGGTATGCGGATTACTGGGAAGTACATTCCTAACGCCTGTGCGCAGGTTGGGGGTGTCTAATTCAGAAGAAAATACATTCACCATCTCTATATTTCAATAATAACGAAAAATAATATAGAATCTTTGGAAAATCCCAAAAACATCGTTGAACCAGCTCCTCTAAACTCTAAGCCTGTTCCTTCCCCCATGTATAGAATATTTGCTAATAAACAATTGCTTATAAATGTGTGTTTCTGTTGATATAAGTTGGTAGTAATTGCATGTACATTAGTAGCGTCTCCTAAAAAAAGGTAACTTAAAAAATAACGAGTTACTTTATGGTAACTTAGTAACTTATTCAAGTTACTTTTATAATTCTGTAACTTAGTAATTTACTTAGTTACTTTTTTGCCGAGTAACTGATTAACTTACTTAGTTACTTTCTTAGAGTAACTTACCCAACACTGTGATGATGTTGAATTGAAAGAGCGTGATCTAGGACGCGGTTTTCCAAGCATCTCTAAGCACTGCAGCCATCATTGGCTTAATGTACACCCTTGATTGGTTGGTTTTGATTGGGAGAGATCTAGGACGCGGTTTTCCAAGCATCTCTTTGTCTGTTAGTCTGCAATATATTGTCGAATACATCTGTGAGGACTTGCTGTGACATCTTTTATATTATCTATACTTCGACTCCATAGGTGACGCAGCTCTCCCCCATCTTCGTATATTAATTATTATGTATTTTATTCCGTTATTAGTTCATGTTTTCATTCCATAAGAAAATGCAGCAACTTTGTAATTTTTTCGCTTTCCTTATTTTCTTCAGTATGTCTCTGTAGTCTTTCGAGCATTATGGAGACCGCACTTTCTCTTGTGCCTATTCCTGCCTGATTGTTTCGTTCCTTGTTATCCACAAACATTTACTTTGACTTATCCATCTTTAATGTGAGCCCTCATGTTACACATTCTTCCACGAATTTGTTTAACATTTGTTGTTGTGTGTCATATCATGTTCGTCTTCCAAAACAATTACCTGAGCATCTGCAAATACTAATGTGTGGAGGGGACGATTCCGATTCTGGTTAATCCATGGCGTAACTGCAATAGACGTGGGTCACAGCAGCCTTGTTTTAGTCCATTAGTGGGATAAATAGTTTTTGAAAGGGTGTTTCCAAGTTTAATACCGGCGTAGCTACAGTTGCACAATCTCTTTATTACACTGGTGTGAACTTAATTTACGTTTTCATTTTCCGTTTGTGGGTGCCAGCAAGTCGCAAGCTGTCGTGGGATCTAAGAGAATGGCATGTATTGTTCAGTAGTTCATCAATTTAATAAAAGTAGCAGCAAATGTTTACAAAGAAAATAAGAATCTCACTGTTTATTTAAACTCAAATCAAGTTACAAAAACACTTTATATATTATAAATATCTTAACGTGGATACAGTTCTTAAATTTATAATTGAAATGCATCAAAATACAGATACCAAGTAGAACTTATGTAAGGAAATTTTGATTCTTATACAGTTATATATTTTGTATGCGTGGGAAGTTCGAAAATCTGGCATGTAATAGGTATTTTCATGTTTTAGTTATGGGCAAAACAAACTGAAACATATTTCGAAACAAAAACAACGTTTTATGAAATAACAAAATTAAAGCAGTATTAAGCACCATAAAATCATCGAAACTTGAACTTATAAATAGCAAAATAATGCTGAAGAAAATTCGTTGCCGCTGTTAAAAAGCGTCCATTTACTTTACGTTTGTTTGTAAAAAATTTAACGGTCCCCATCATTTTCCGCACTTTTTCTTGATCTAGCTGGTTTTATAACTACGGGTCCCAAGACTTCGTTGGGCTCGCCACTGATGTGACTAAAGTCCGCGTTGGGAAATGCATGGAAAATCATTTCCTCAAATTTGTCTCGAAATATTGCTGGTTGGGCCAGTATTTGTCCTTCCTAAAACAAAACAAATTTAATACCAACAGTCTAAACATTAGTCAACACTACCATAACTAGGCTAACCCGAGGCCTTATTTCAAACTAAGGTCAGATCAACTCTACTAAATATGTATATACTAGCAAATCCTCCAACTTACTGTCAAATATTCATTAGCGGATGTAAGAATATGGCGAAAATCATGAATTACTTCGTTCAAGCCTCCATACTTATTAGTCTTTAGTTTCTTATAAACGGTACTTAAATCGGTGGGATTTTTGACCTCAGCATCTTCGGACTAGAATAGATATAATTAACTTTTAAAACCTGTTGATTTGTGGGCTCCCTAAACCATACGTGAGTGTAAGCGGATTTCCTGTGGATGCGAGAAGCAAAATCGTCACGTTCAAGTTCCCTTAAAATTCGCTCAAGCAACCCCAGACCGGCGTCGGTTAATCCACCGTTCTTATATTCCCACGTATTGGTCGCCATGCTTCGTCGAAACGTGGAGTAGGATTTCGACATGGGGCGGATTTCTCCGCAGTCCACACGTTTTCGGTAAGTTCGGGATGTGACCTCCAAATCGTTGCCCGTCGTAGAATTACAGCGGGAGGTGTTTACTGGTTTTCCTGTAACAGAAAATTAAATTACGCCTAAGAAGCTTTCAATTTAGAGGACGAAGGAACTAAGTTCGTCGTTTTTTAAATGTATTGTGGCATAATAACACAATTTTAGTTCATAGCAACGCAGACCAAGTGTTAAGTAGAATCCCCTAAAATTTCTAAATTAAAAAACATGGAGGTGTTAAATAAAATTAGTTTTATAAGTACTAACTATATTGAATAAAACTATAGATAGAACTGTAAAAGGTCTTAGTATTTCTGTGTTCTTCCCATGTTAGATAAGATGGAGTCTTTGAAAAAAATTGTTATTACAAAGCTTTGTAGGCATTCATTTCTATGGAATGCAGTTTTCATTTCAAATTTTCAATATGATTCTTTGGAATTTTTTGATACAGAAAATGTGGATTTGCCAATAACAACGTAACACACTCGTACTATCAGAATCTATAAAGAACTATTGGTAAAGGTTTTACAATAACCACTATTTCTGTTGAGGATTCGATACCATAAGCTATTATTTTTTATATTGGAATGAATGGAACTTTTGTAAAAAATTGTAAGAAGTATTACCAGTAGTAAAACACTACATATATTAATGAAAAGGCAAAGCAAGCAAGATAGATTCTGTTAATATGTGTTGGTAAAGCTTTTACGAGCAACCTTTAATTATATTCATTTAAATGTCGCTTTAATCATCTTCGAACGTTTACAACATTACAAGGAATAGAGTTGCTGAAGAAAACATGATAAGACATATTATTTATAAGCATCAATTAAATACGTCGAAATTGAAATGAATATTTTGATACCGTTCCAACGGTACATGCATTAGAAGCATCTTCTACTAATTATTGCAACTGCAACAGCCATGTAAATAGAATGGAAAACCCCCGAAACAATGGCACGAAAGCTGGAAAACTGGACATCAGCGTTCCAGAATTAAGAGGAAGGATTGGACATAACAGGACTAAGACCTAAATTATGAAGAAGAAGAAAGAATGGATTTTTAACTCGTCGAGCTGAGAAGAGAAGTACTGCACAGTCCACGCTGGCCAATACTCGAATGGGTGGACCAATATAGTGGCATAGAGGGTACGTAACCGTCGGTCTCGGTTGTCATACAAACATCCTTGACAATCGTAAACTATGTAGTGGAATTTCTCTTCTTTGTTCGATGGGTTAGGCTAGGCTCCTGCCCGGCATACGTGCAAAGAGGGCTCATAGAACCTACTCCATTGTAGGTAGTTAATAGGCCGTTGGCCTATAATCAGAAGAAGAAGACCAAGTAAAGGAAAGCCATTGATGGTAAGGAGTATATAAACAACAATTAATTATGTTCAATCGAGTATTATCTGTATTTATCAAAATTTACTATATTAAATGGTAAAAAATTGAAAGAAATTTATTAGAAGTAACATATATTCTCATAAATCTAGATAAACCCCTTGGTAATAATCGTATCTACCTATATTACAACATATAGAATCTATGAAAAGGTATTGGGAACACATCTTACAAATTACTATTAAGTATATTCAATTAAATCAAGATAAGCTTGTCTATATCGTGTCCTAACATTTACTGTATTCCAAGGGATAGCGATTTTCAAGATACTATGTATAAAAGGTATAAAAACCATTCACATAGTTAAACAAAATTATAGATAAACTTCTTGGAACCATTTCCAATATCTTCTATTTTAAAAAAAATTGAATATTTTAAGAAATATTGGTAAGTAACAACAACAAAAGTAACCATTAAATATATTCAGTTATATTAAAGTGAGCTTATTGGTGCCATCTTTTACATGTATTGTCTGAGAAAGAATGGAATTTCCGAAGAACAATAAAATTTTATTAAAAATCAATCACTATATTAGTGTAAATGTAGTTGAACGAATTAGTATGAGCTCAGATAGTATTTGTAATGGAACGATGGAAAGTTTAAAAATATATTGGATACGGCGCTTTACAAGATATAATAAATTCCAGTTAATGCGGAGGGTCCGTTCTATAGTAGAAAACAACAAAGATTTCAAATGAAACTTTGAAAGGTGCTTTACAAGTGATATTATCCCTGGTAACGAACACCAACAATTGAATATAATGTTAAAATTAATAAGTGGGGCTACTACCTGCAATAGAAGGTGGTAGAATATCGTCCACTTGCTGCAAAGTATCTTCTTCAGCGTCCAGAATTCTACAATCGAACCTATTCTTTTCATTGTTTAACCAACTTTCGATTTGCTTGTTCTGCTGCGGCACCATGTCGTACAATTTTTCCACTGTATTCGTCCCAAGGGGCGCAGAAGACTCTTCATTTTGTTTAATGAAATCCGGTGTCACATTTTGGGCCGTCTGCCAAACTTTATCTCTTAATAGTTCTGAGATCAAAGAGTCGGGCTTTTCAGCAGCGGGCTTTCTCTGGTAAATTGGAACATTTTGAGCTGTATCTAGAAATTCAATTGACCTAGGACTGTTGGTGTTCGACTGGCTTGAGAGTTGCTTGGTAGGAACGTTGTAGCTTCCGGGTTTCATGTAAACGCGGCTTTCGCTGTCAGAATCTTCATCCCGAGGCGAAATCTCTGTGCTTTCTGTTGTCGGATTGCGGGCTTCCCCAATCTCGGTAGATGAAGTTGGAGGGATATGTAATATACCAGGTATGCCCTTCAAGGAAACCATTTCCTTATTTGATAAACCTCTTTCGACTGTTTGCGCTGTGGTTTCGGAGATAACTTTTCTGGTTTCTTGGGGTGGAGAAGCATTTCTAATTCTAGCTGAAGAAATTGCAGTTGCTGATGCTGATGTGGAAGGGCCAGGTGTTGGTTGAGGTTGAGCAGCGCTGGTGGCTGTATTTGAAGGTGAATTTGCCTCATCTAGTTTGCAGAAAGTTTCTATAAGGTAGTGGGTTAATTGCTTGGTGCATTTTTCCCATTTACTGTAGCATGACCGAAATTCCGGCGATATCTCACGATCTATTTTCCCTAAATTTCCATCTTTACAACCGAGGTATCCTCTCAAGATACACCAGGAATTTATGGCTCTAACAAAAGCAAAGATGAAATCTTTGGTAGCCCATGGCATACCTTGTGAATGTATATTTGACACCGTTATGTTAGGCTTCACCACTTCGCTGCGGGTACGATTGCAGAGGTTTTGAATGTTCTTAAAGCAAGGCCTGTGTTCGTTTCTTTTTGCAATCCGTTCTCCAGTAACGCACCCATTGACCAAATACGTTATGTAATTTTCAGTAGATAACGCGGCTACTTGAGCTGCAGTTAAATCCAGAAAGTTTTCTTGAGTAGTTTGAGGAGACCCAGCGCCTCCAAAAGTAGTATCACTTTGGAATGGTACGTAAGATAACGCCGACTCACGACTTTCGATTTTAATCTTGTCAGATCCCGTTCGTTGCTCTTCATAATCCTGACCTTCGAGGTTTCTACGGTCTCGCGGCGGAGGGCCGAAAGCTAAATCGACGGCAGATGAAGGAGACTGGCTTATAGTTTGGGGCAAAGGTTGAGCCATCGCAGGCAAAGGTACGTTGTAGGTTGGGTTAACATGAACTTGAGTATATTGGTAATGGTGAAGATAAGAAGGTCTTGGAATGGGTGGCGGCTGAGCCAAGATTGGAGGTCGATACCCAGGGGGGTAATAAGGGTAAATAACATTGCTGCAAGGACAACACAAGTGGTGCATATGAACTTGTAGTGTATGCTGGGTTGGAATGCTGTCCTGTCTTGCTTGGTCCATAGCCATCGGATACATCGTTGCAATTTCTCTGGAATCTGATGAGAGCAAGTCGATGTTTATTTGATTTAATAAGTACTAATTGAAATTTGGAAGCTATTGAAGTGATGGATGAAATTTGCCGAAAACAAACAGTTGATCTTCCTGAACGATTCAAGGCGTTTTAAAAAGCTTTCCAATTGGATCTCCTAAAATAAATGGAGATCTCGATTAAGCAAACCATGTTCATGCTTATGTATTTGCGGAAGATACTCACCACGAAAATGTGCTGTACCCTTGGGCGGAATTTTTGCTTAATGTTTCTCTCGTTTTCTTCCACAAAACGAGTAGTGGATCCTTTTCAGAGAGTACAAAAATTTGACATCTTCTCTACTGATGACGTTTCAAAAAGCTGTTCATGTTTATTGCGGTGTTCTTGATTTCTCGGCGCAATTTCCACTGTCGTCAAAATCCACTTGAGAAAATAACCTTAACTGTCCGTATATTCTGTTTATGGAAAAGGAATTATCTATATGAAATTCCATGTTTTAGGAGTATGTAAATTATATTTTTATTATTATCATGGAATTGTTTCTGCTGAAATTAAACAGTTCATATGACATGAAACTATATAATATCTGTCCTTCTTGGTCGTATTAAGTTAAAGGTAGTATTGCAAATATTTTCTGTTAGATTTCGCAAACATAGATAAATTTTGTGTGCTGTAAATGCTATTGCTTAATATTGTTATCAACAAAAGGCAGATGGTATTGGCATTGAAGTCAAGATGAATGCGGGTGTGGAAACGTGCAAACATTTCATAATATCTGTTGTAGCTGAATAACTAAAAAATTTTAAATGCATTATATGCATCTTAATTTGTGATTTCGTAAGTAAGAAGATTAAATCCAGTACAACTTGGTTACTGTACAACAATATTAAGTTAGTAACAGTTTTTTAAAGAAATATTATTTTTGGT
The DNA here is from genome assembly GCA_014611495.1 of Limonius californicus. Classification (NCBI taxonomy): domain Eukaryota; kingdom Metazoa; phylum Arthropoda; class Insecta; order Coleoptera; family Elateridae; genus Limonius; species Limonius californicus. The sequence goes on from JABXWE010008001.1 coordinate 10,144, forward strand.
AGAATATATATTGTGGAAGTACAAACTGTTTTGGTACTTGAATTTTCAATTATCAGACATTGTTCTAATATTTGAGGTTATTCTGAGCAAAAAACAGTAAAGCAGGTTTTCGGAAGTGATACAATTGTTGATGTTGAAATACAAAGTCATATGTTTTAGTCGTTGCTTTAAATGCGTAAAAATAGCATGACAATTATGCATAGTTTTCTACTGCAAAAACAAAACAAGCATTTAACAGTTACAAAACTTTTCCATTATGAGTTGAAGATGTCAGAAATACGCTTGGCGGATCAAGACTTTATAAACATACTCTATGGTTTAAAAAAACTCTGGGATAAGTATACTCCATCAGATTTAGAAAGACTTCTGGGGCCTGCAAGTTACGACAACTGCTAGACTCTGCCGTCCTATTTTTACACGCGGTTAAGAGAAAGGCCAACAACATAATTAGGTTCCAATCGTATACGACTTACGTTCCCTCATATTTAAGCATGCTAGAAAGAGATAATCTCACTAGCGGTGAAGCGGTGTTAGTTCCTAGCGTTAGGGGCGGAGGAAAACTGTTATGTTCATTTTAAAATGTGCCGCTTTATATGAATTAATTTCTTAATTTGTTTGCCGCTTCGTAAGAATTAATAATGATATTTTAATTGCAGTCTTATTTTGGGTTACCGTTTCGCTATGTTGCATCTTTCTAAGTTTGAGTTTTGTTGACAGTTCCCTTTTGTAGGCTCAAAATTACCGATTCTTGTTTTTCTCGCGCGTGACCTCAAGCACTTCAGAGAACTCACGTGTCCCTTATTCTAGAACATTTCATCACATGTCGAAATATGGTGCAACCTTTTTGGGGGAATGAGGGGTCGTGTTGCGTTTTTCAAGCAGTCAATTTTCGATCTCTGATGACTCCGGTTCTCCGAAAATACCATCAATCGTGGACCGTAATTACGTTAAGTGCTTCAGGGGCGGCTTTTGGGGTTTTTTTTTCGAGGGTATCCATTATGTGTGTTTCGTCTAGCTGTTTTACCAAGGGGTATAAACAGACCATCGGCTACTGCCGGATTTAAAGAAAACACTGGATTCAACCCCGGTAAAGGCAATTCTTGGTGAATTGACCGATCGCCGTTGGGCGAATTAATTCCGAAGGCCAGCTCCCGTCCCTCTGCGGCTTTTATACCATCGTTCGAAGAGTCCCGTCTTTCGTTCAACGTTAACAGCCTGTTGAAATCAACGTATTTTCCTGCATCTGGAAATCGCCGTTACATTGTGCCTACCTCGTTTTAAGCCTTCCACCGGAATTCAAGGTAAAAACCCAGTTTTTGTGTTGTGATAAAAGAAACCGTTTTTTTTCTCGCGCAAACTTGCAAAATTCCACGTTATTGAACTTGTTTTATGCAACCTAAAAGCTATCTTCAGTCGCCAATTGTTTATTGTTAATTGTAAAAAGATATTAATACTGTATTTTTCCTGTAAACTCTACGCTATTGGCCACACAGATTTATTGAAATATCCTAAATATCGTGCATCAACGGCTGCGAGTTTTGTTTTTTTGGACGTTCAAATATTATTTGTAAACCCATACAAATGCCATTTCCTGTCTTTTGTTTTTGTATCGCCATTTCAATAATTTCATTATATGTGTTTTAAAATTTACTGATTCTTTTATTTTTGTGCACTCTGTATTTGTTTGTGTAAAAATTTTGCAAGCTCCAAATATATAGGAGGAGGCACAATAAAGGTAAGGTCTATTCCCGTAAGCTGTTCGCTTCTCGGCCTTCCACGAGGACCTACAATCAGCTGGATTTGGAAGGTGGCGCCCACTTATTTTGACTCGCCCTGTACACAACTAGGAAGATTTCCTCCCGTAAGCAATTTCCGTGAACTCCCCCTACTCCTCTGAGCTAAGCTGTAGGTCGTTTTCCACCTATCTGGTTACGGGTCGTCGGAAAAGCTCGATTGGCCCGTAACAAAATTAATCTCAGGCAAGCAGAGTTTCTAAAAAGTTCACATTCCATGTTTATTCATTTAGTAAATGGAAGTTGTGTATTAAATTTAATGTTGGGAATACAATATTACGTATTAATGACAGACAGTGGAAAATGGAAAAATATAACGATTTAAAACTGACTTGGCGCCTCTCAAGCGTTTAACATCTCCCTTAAAAATTATCTTCATCGTTCTCGCTCAAAACGATATCGCTATCAGAATCGTTTCCAATGTTTCTTTGTCGAAGATTTGTGCCTACTGTAGACAAACTGATCTTTAAATCGATGGCAACTCTCTACAATAAATTTACCGTAATTTAATAGAAGTTAAATAATTAATAGAGAAAGATTCTAGTTAGTAATAACTTTTACAAATTTAAATAAATGCTAGCGGACCGTTATTATCTTTTTCATTATCAAAATATTCGATTAAATTTAAAACGAACTTCCGTACTTGCGAATTCAAAACCATTTTGAAAATTGAAAGCTTAAGGACGTTTTCGTATATCATAACGGAAGTTAAAGCACAACTAATTTGCAAAAGGTGTATTTTCCGAATATTTAAACGAAAATAGAGAAATTTGTTGATGATGAATTATTAATTACCTAATTACATTATGAATACTCACAAATATTTTCCGTGACAATACTTACCTTTATCGAGGCGTAAGATACGGCTCTCTAAATTCTTATCTAAATAATTAATTAAATATAATAACAAATATGATATAGGAGTAATTGTTTTGCAGAAATCCAAGCTAATTACTTTCCTTGTCCTACCTACGACAATTGAGAACCGCTGTGTGTACACAAGCGTCTGAGTCAAACTACCTGGCTGGCCTTTCTCCGCAGAAGTCTTTCTAAATCTGACGGACTTTCACAGTTTTATAACGCTGTTTATTCTCAAAATTATTTGATCGTGTGCAATTCTAATGAAGAGCGTCTATTAAAGAACTTAATGTATGTCAAGTGACTCAAATATTTAAAAAGGAGGCTTCAAGTCAAATTTTACAACACTTTCTAGGATCTTCATTGCTACCTAAGAAAACATCTCGTAAAATTAATTGTAATTTAAAATAAAATAGCAAATGCCTTATTTAAGGGGGGTTGTTAACCATTAGTTAAAAGCATAATTTTTTGTGTAATAACCATAAAAATATTTACAAAACTATTGAGAAGGAAAAATAAGGTTAACGTCATAATCAATGATAGCACCAAATCAGTCAAACTAGAACCACTTATTTGTGTCTATTGCACATTTCATACTTTTAAAATGTTTCCATTTTATGGTCTAAATTTATAATTATTAATTGTTTATAAAGATTTTTGATTCTGTGTAACGTCGAAATTTTGAAGTCCGCGGGATTTTTAAGTATATTTCTCTCAAGTTTAAATATATTTGCACGAAAGGCAGTTTAGTGATTGAAACATGCGTCAAGTATGAACATGTAGGCACTTGTAATATACTCAGTGGCATGGAAATCGCAACACCAAGAAGGGGTACGAATTTTTTGACCTAACTTGGCAGAAACGTTTAACTATTAAAAGGTAGCAATTGATTAAAATTTTAAAGAAAAAGAACAAAATATAAACATAATTTTTATATTAAATGGGTGCCCCCCCTCCTATTGATTACAAACTCCCCCACTTTTCGTGGTATCGATTCTAGCAGATGGTCGATTTCCTCTTGATGTATTGTGTCCCAAGCAACCTGTAGTTCGTGCTGTAGAGCTTGCAGCGTCTACGGAGGATGCAGCAATCCTCAATCTTTTCCCCATAATGTCCCAAACATGCCCGATGGGCGAAAGACCGGGAAATCGGGGTGGCCATGGCAAGAGAATGACACTATCCTCTGGAAATCGGTCCACAGAACGTCTTGCAATATGGAGACGGGCACTATCTTGCTGGAAAAGGGGGTCCTCCAACTGCTGAACAAATGGAAGAATATGGGGTTCTACCACCTCATCCATATATCGCTGGGCGTTCATATTGTCGCGGATGAATACCAAATTGGACCTACTCCCATAAGTTATAGCACCCTACCATAATCCCCACAGTCTGGTGCACGTACCTCGCAACAGAAAATTCAACATTGCGAGGTTACCCACGTGGTCGTCTGACTCTTATACGGCCATCATGCACCCCCAAACAGAGTCAGGGCACTGAACACCAGCCTATGCCACTCTAGGTTCCAGTGCAGTCGCAACCTACACCACTCCAAACGTTGCTGTCGGTGTTGAGCCGTTAGTGGTAACACAAGATGTGGCCGATAGGATTGCAAGCCGAAAGCTCTGATTCTGAGGTAAATCGTTCGAAGGGTTATAGGACGACCTTCGTTGGCTAACCATTGATCTTCAATTGATCTGGTACTGGAGAATCGGTCTCTTGTTGCCATAAGTCGAAGATGGCGGTCCTGCACCTGATTTGTTCTTCTTCCCCTCCCGGTTCCTCTTCTGCGACGTTCCTGACCCTCCCTAGTTCATGCCTGATAGCAGCGCATGATGGTGGATTGGTGCCGGTTGAGGCGATTTGCAATTTCTCTGAACGAAAAACTATCTTCGCGCAAACCAACAATAAGACCTCTGTCGAACTCGCTTAGTTGGCGCTAATTTCCACGTTGGCGCATTCTAGGCATGATCACACCTTCAAAACAAACGATCAAAAGCGAAAACAATAAAGAACTGAACAAAATCTCGCAAAACATACACCTGATAAAATTGTTAGAAAAAACTGAAAGAACTGTCAGATAAGCCATTATCACTTGATCCATATGAATGAAATTGTAATCAATTGCTACCTTTTAGTAGTTAACCGTTTCTGTTAAGTTTGGTCAAAAATTTCTTACCCCTTCTTGGTGTTGCGATTTCCATGTCAACACTAATCTTATGAAACCATTGAATGCCAACGTGACATTCAACATATCCAGTTTAAAATTATTTTAATATACAGCAGTACAATTTTATCTTCTGTCATACAGTTGTATCATTGGTCAAAAAAAGTAGGTGGAGTTAACACCAAGAGGTAATGGACCGACTAGTAAAAAAAAACAGTATGGCGGTACTTACCCTTCTAACAACCGATATCATTATTCGTCAGCATTTTACACTTTTGTACATACTTTTAAAATCTCATAACTAATTAGCATATTTTTTGTAATTTATAAGGCATACGCCTACTAACTAGTTTAAATTTATGATCCTTTCACTTGCCTACTTATCTTTTAAGCTGAATATCAGCACAGAATCTTTGATATATTTAAATTTGACATTAGTTGGTTTCTATAGTAACTGATGCTCACTTTAATATCCTGCTTTATATTTTTCGGAGATTTTCTCGAACGTTCAAAATAAAAATACGAAGTAATAACGTTACTTTAAACATAATTGGCAGTAAATTGAAATATGTACTTTTATTGTTAAAATGAACGAAAATATCTAGTATAAACATATTATAACCTCGATTAATAACTATAGAAGTTTTCAAGTATTGAATATTTTTGTACTAAATAAAATTTGTTTTCGGGCATTCCCTTCTTGCAATTGTTTAAAATGTTGAATACTCACACAGTTTTACCATTTATTATTCATATTAGCTAATGTACATGCAAGATTAGTTAAAAACTAGGCGTAATTTATATAAAATGCTATTTAATACGATTCAAAAATACCATCTGTGAGTTGTGTGTTTCAGATTATACGGAAATGGTGGAGGAGCCCTCGTCGTCAGTTTCTTCATCGGATATTGTTGTAGCAAGCTGCAACAGTCATAATTTGTATTTTTTATTAATAGATTATAATAGTTAAAAATTTCATAGTATGTAAATAATGATTTATTATTATTATTAGCTCGCAACATCCCATTATTGGGCAAGGGCCTCCCCCATAAGGGGGCTTGTTGATCACTATGTAAATAATATATTACAATAATCATTTCTAGATATTTCTATTTTCTTATATCAAAAGTAAATTTACGGAGGCTGTTGTAAAGCTACTTCATATTATTCGGAAACTAAAGGACGTTTAAATATTCCCGCCGAATGAGTGGCGAGAGACATTTTGGGGCATAGCGGGGGTGCTTTAATGGTTGATGAGCCAGCTACACTTCCCTTTAGCTTAGGTCTATCATTTTATTCGCTTGCAAAGTCAAGTTGCTCTTACCGTGCGTGCACGTCATTAATTACTTGTTAGTATTGATAGGGCCAATTCTATAAATCTAAATATTTCAGTTTTTTTTTGTTAAATTACGGAGTAAAATCATGTTTATTCGTAAGGTCGTGTAAAGTAGTTGTAACAGTTATGATTTTGAATTTTAATATTTAATAGTTTCTGTGTAAAATACGAAACTACTAAAAATTAGGGATTTTGTTTGCTTCACGTTCACCTGCTTTTTATATTCACAAGTCACTCTGGAAACGGCTCTTCATCCAATTGAAAACATTTGGGGGATTGTCAACCAGTATGAAAAATGTCTACAAACGTGGAAAAATGCGTTAGATATAGTAAATCCGCAAATGTGGCGAGATTATGTCAACCATACCAATAATATTATTATGGAGTGGTGGCAAAAGGAGGTTGGGTTTGGTCGAGAAGACATAGCTCCAGTAATAATAAATTTAGAGGAATTTGCGATTTTGCAGATAAATAAAAATTAAGAAACTTACATCGCTATAATAAATTTATACATGTTATATTTGAGTATTAAATTTTTGACGTGGAGGAGAAAATTAACCGAAAAAAATAAAAGAGTAATACAATTTGCTTTTGGTAAAAAAAAATGTATTTCAATGTTAAAAAAGACCTTTGGAGGGAGAAAAATAAACTGCATTAAATTAAATTTAACTGATTGCTATTATTAATGTTTGAAAAGAAATAACTCGCTCAGGATCGTTTTAGAAAAAGAAAATTTATTAAAGTATATATGAACATTTTGTTTCTAAAAATGAGTATGCAACCAAACCAACACTCAATGTGTCTGGTTGCATCTGTTATTTTTCCCAGAATAAACGTAGTAAGGTGTGACGTCACCAAATAACTGATGTGCATGCAAACCAACAGCAACTTGGGTATACAGTGTGTTCCTAAATATCATGTACATACGGAAGGAGGTAATTCTTTGGCTTATATCATGACTAAAATTTCATATAAACATACGTCCGCAAACGCTTCGTTACTGATCTACAGGGTGTTAAAATTTCAAGATGTTTTTAGTTTTTTCGTTATAGCTCCTGCAGTTTTTGAGATATTTAGCTCAAATTTGGAATATAGGTTACGCTGCAGGGCGCTTACATCATTGGGCGTGCCAAATGGTTGTGAGAATATACAGGGAGATATTTTTTCATGCCCCATTTTCTCCCCCTGAACTTTTTTGCGGTGCGCTGCAGGTAGATTATAAAATACAAAATAATTTTTTTGTTTGTTTAGAATCTTTTTGTTCTCCTATAGTTTTTTCGTATCTGCGACGGTTTTCGAGAAAAAAAGTAAAACACGATTATCTGTAATTCGCTAGACGAAATTAAAATTTTAAAAATGATCTAGTAGACTCTGGCTTTATTTGGATAATCTCATGTTTCCATTAATTTTGACAGTTTGCATTTGAAATCGTAACTTGTGTCTGCATATGTTTACAAATTAAGGGTTTAAGTTGTAAACTGCAAGGTGTAAAAGTGTTTTAAATACTCGTTATAATCTCGTAACAATGCCAAATTTTACGAATTCTGACATGGCTTAGATGCATTTCATATGGCCTTGCGAATGGAAATGCAAGAGAAGACAGACATCTGTACATGGAGCGCTATCCCAATAGAATGATACCTGATCATCGAATATTCTCGAATATTCATAGGCGTCTTGTAGCAACTGGAACTTTTAATAAGAATACCAATGATGCAGGTCGACCACGTAATGTTACAACACCACAGATCGAAGAAGCTGTTCTAAATGAAATAGAAGAACATCCAGACACTAACACCAGAAAAATCTCTAAACATTTAAATATTAGTCATCAAGTTGTTTGGTGTATCTTGCGTGATTCTCTGCTATACCCTTACCACATTCAAAGGGTTCAGCCGCTTGTTCCTCGAGATTTCCCTTTAGGGATTAATTTCTGCCAGTGGTACCAATAGGCTAGCAGTATATCCCAATTTTGATTGTAAAATTCTTTTTACCGACGAAGCCAATTTTCAAGGAATTCTGTTATAAATTTTCATAACACCACATATGGGCTCAGGAAAATCCACATGGAATTGTAGAAACGCATTTTCAAGAGCAGTTCTCATTAAATGTATGGGGTGGTATAATTGGGGATCATTTGATTGGTGCTTTCTTTTTGCCTGGTCGACTTACTGGTCACTCATACAGACATTTTTTGCAACAGGAATTGCCTTTATTACTCGAAGACTCTTTTGCTGAGGAATCAAATGTGGTATATGCACGATGGCGCCCCAGCACATTTTTCTATTCTGGCTCGGGAGTATTCAAATGAAGTGTATGAGAACAAGTGGTTAGGACGGGGACCTCAGTTGACCCCTAGGACCCCTGACTTAAATAGCCTAGATTTTTTCCTATGGGGGCATCTCAAATCTCTAGTGCATACAACACCAGTGAATACCGTTGATGACTTACGAAATCGAATATTAGATGCATTTGAAACCGTAAGAAATACTCCGGGGGTGTTCGAAAGAGTACGGGCATCAATGATAAGAAGAGCGTAGACATGTATAAGGGTTGGAGGAGGTCACTTTCAACAATTGTTGTAACGAAGTTTCCTTGTTATGGTTTGGTTTTTTGTATTGTAATAAATCATTGCTGCAAAAACCGGGTCATCCCAGATCCCAGCTTTAATGTTTAACAGATAGTGCCGACTAAACCGTCAAAATTAATGGAAACATGAGATTATCCAACTAAATCCAGAGCCTAGTAGATCATTTTAAAAATTTTAATTTCGTCTAGCGAATTACAGGAAATCGTTTTATATTTTTTTTCTCGATAACCGTCGCAGATACGAAAAAAACTACAGGAGAACAAAAAGATTCTAAACAAAACAGGAAAGTCATTTTGTATTTTAGAATCTACCAGCGGCGCACCGCAAAAAAGTTCAGGGGGAGAAAATGGGGCATGACCCCTGAAAAATATCTCCCTGTAGATTCTCACAACCATTTGGCAATGATGTAAGCCCTGTAGCGTAACCTGTAATCCAAATTTGAGCTAAATATCTCAAAAACTGCAGGAGCTATAAAGAAAAAACTAAAAAAATCTTGAAATTTCAACAGCCTGTAGATCAGTAACGAAGCGTTTGCGGACCTAGGTTTACATAAAATTTTAGTCATGAAATAAGCCAAAGAATTACCTCCTTCCGTGTGTACATGATATTTAGGAACGCACTGTATATTAAAGGCCTACGGCGAACACTACGATTGAAAATCCTACCAAGTGCGAGGGCGCTGTGATTTGTTTTCTCCGCGAACGAAACTTACCGTTACATCTGCGAGATTTATGGTCTAGGTATTAAACACTAACGTAGGCATTTCAGAGACGCCCGAACAAACGTGCACGATGAAAAATGAAGTGGGAGACCTGTCATCCAAATTCGTAGAGAGCGCCGGTTCACGATTTCGTAAATGGCAAGAAATTTTACGTACGGTACTGTATAAATTTGACACAAACAGGCTGCAGTACCACAAATTGTATGATAGATGAGTGCCAAAGATATTGACTGATGTTCACAAACACCAGTGAACGCGCTGACCTTTCCGCATCGCTACGAAACTGATGGCGATGAGTACCTGAATCGCATTGTGACTGACAACGAAACTTCGATTTCGTACATAAATGTTGAAACCAAATAACAGTCAATGCAGTGGAAGCTTGCGAGTTCCCTCAAGTCAAAAAGTTCAAGTACACGTTCGTGAACTTAAAGCATATTTATACTGTTTTTCAATTGGGAAATATTTAACCACCCTCCACCCAGTTCCAACTTAATGCCAACTGACTGTCATCTCTTCTGCCGTCTTAAAATATTTTAAGAACCTGTGACCGCTTTCTCGACGGTCTCAAGACGATGGTACAAAATAGGTGTTCGTGACAAGCGGCAACGTTCTATGACGAAGGTATAAAAAACTTGTACCACGATATGATAAGTGTTTCGAGTGGCGACTCCAGGAACCAGCAAAAATTATCAACGCAGACCAATCTTTTCACTTGTATTTCCGGCTACTTTTGTTGTTTCCTATAAAAAGGCACCACACTTTGCAACAATTTTATTCTTCCTCTTATTTTATGTGAATCTTGGCTGCTATATTTATTTAATCATACAGTCGGCATTTGCATTTCCTGCCCCATAAAATAGTAATGATCGTTTGGTTCTAGAACGTTTGCTTGGACTTTTGGCTTTGGGGGAAATCGCACGCTTCCATTAATTTCTGCTTAATTTAAATATTTGTGTACGAAGTCGCCAGTCACAATGTGATTTGGGTACTCATCGCCATCAGTTTCGTAGTGATGCAGACAGGTCAGTGCAGAGACTATTCGCTGGTTGTTGTGAATATCCGTCAACATCTTGGTACCACCTCACACAAAGTTTGTGGTACTGCAGCCTGTCCGTGGCAATTTTATACAGTACCGTACCCGTACCTGCAATTTGAGGAAACGTTGCGGCCATTTCCGAAATCATGCAACGCCGATATTCACAGAATGTTTCGTTGACTTTTTCCACAATTTTTAATAACAGAAGGTCTCCAACTTCGCGCTTCGTCGTGCACGTTTGTTCGCTCATCTCTGAAATTCCTACATCTTATCTTATCTTTTTTTCGCTCATTTTGCTTGGACCACAAACCTTGTAGATTTGACGGTTAATTTCGGCAGTAGTTTGGTTTCTTTGGACGGGTAGGGTAGGGGGATGAATCGCTCAACAACTGAAAATTGCTCTAGGTCATTCGCTATGAAGTGGGAAAATGTAGGAAAATAGTTTAGGAGTGTATCTAAGATTTAAGTATAATACAGTGCATGCCGCTTAATGTGATTACATCAGGACTTGGGGTTTTGATAACAATAACCAATTGATAATAATAAACGGTGAAACCATACTTCGGTTGCAACAAAATATTCTTTTGGTTTTTCGTTTCTTCGTAAGTTCGTCCTCATTCTGGGACATCTACGGGTCATCTACATATGTATCATGTTTACGGACATAACCGAACCAGAGTTTCAATGCAGATTCCTTTTGATGGTCTATCCTACTGCGTTTTTCTTGCAGCGTCTTCCATATCAAGACTTTTTTTAATTTTAGACAGAACTGGTTGCGAAATGTTTAATTGTGCTACTGCATTCCTCTTGCATATTTTCGGCAACTTATCACCTGTTCTACACTGTTAATTTTTTCTTTTAAGCTAAGATCATGTCTCTTTTTTACGTCAGCCAATTGAGTTAGCTGCTGCCAACCAGCCTGCAGGCTGTTAACTTATGGGATAGGAAGGTACTGTGTAATTCGAGCTTGAAATCACAAACAAAAGAAATGCATGCGAACAAGGTTATTGCTCGTGGACAAAACATTCCTAAGAAAAAATACATAACATAAACCGAAGTCGTGATTACTATAAACGATGTTTTTCCTATATAGTCGTATACGTCTAGCCAGTTCTTCGCGAAAGTGATAAGAATACCCGAATGATAACATCTGTGATTCTAATAAGCGGCGACCACTGTACATTGTTTTTCAACTTTATTTTTGTTCTGCACCCGATCGGCTCCTATTTCCGAAGTCTCGTGTTAATTATTTTACAGCAATTTTCATTTTTTATGTTTAAATGTTTAAGAATAACCTCAAACCTGTAATATATGTGGGATGAGATACAAGTGTTCCTCATTTGCATCGCAAGTCACCATATAAAAATACTGCACGTTTTCATTTTCATCGTCAGACGAAGGCGTTTCATTCAGGCCCGCTTCATCAGTGGAAGAATCTGTAGTCTCGGGTATTGGCGACAAACGCGATGGCGATGGTACACCTTCGGAATCGTCTATTCCAGTTGGGGACTGCTGACTATCCGAAGACATTTCAGACACAGCTTCCGGACACTCAAATAAAGCAAGTATAAGTTCAGCATTTTCAAGAGACGGTGGTGGCGATACGTTCCTGTTAGGATCTTCTGGGGTGCAACTTTGAGGACGGGCGTATGGTTTGGAGTGATGGGACTTGTTGGTGGGTGGTACTTTTACCATGGCTAAAAAAAAATAAAGATGAAATATGCAAGCCACCAACAAAAAAATTAGTATCTGATATATTGTCTACAAATAATAAAATAATATAATAGAGACTTTGCTATGTTAGCTAAGTTTTTACAGAAGAAAAAAATATTATAATCATTATGTACGTTCCTACGTCTGTGTTGGTTAACAATCATATCGCAAAGTACTTGTATTACGGAATGTGTAGCATACACTAGTTGCGTTGTGTAATGCACAATGGCTATGTGATAACTTTGATCGGACATTTTTTCTGTTTTTTTTTTAATTTTGGAGCTAAAAGAAGTTATCAAATATTTCTAAAAATTATGCGTGAATGTTACTACTTACATAAAATTACTTGTTTAGTAAATGTATTTTGTACAAGTTCTGTTTTCCATTTTATTTTGCTTTCAATATCGGGGTAAATGAAATATAAATAAGATAAAAAAGTAGCTTACCTGACCAAAATAGACCAAAATATTAAGTAAAGTAAATTATTACTGTTATTTAATATGTTAGGCTAAGCGAAATAACAGATAATGGTGTAGAAACCGTCACCTTGAAGCTGCTGCACTGCCACGAAACGAAAAACAAATGGGAGTTTCGTTGTCGATCGTCTCGTCTCGAAACTTCGGGTCTGATCGTCTCTCAGCACGGAAAATATTGGCGGGAGAAGATTGTTTTTAAATAATCCAAGCCAGTGCTAATATACGTTTGCCAAATCATAGTATACTCTGTTATATCTATAAACGCTTTTTTCCAGGATCATGTCATAAATGATACTTTTTGACATTCGTATCACAAATGAAAAACACGGCTTAAACAAGGGGTAAAATAAAAAAAATATTTCTGGCTGTGTTTAAACATACAATTTTCAATTATTTTCACCGTTTTACCCTCCATGACATATATGATATTTGATAAAAAAATTAAATTTTACAAACTGTTAACAATGACAAATTATGGAAAAATTCAATTTTAATTCGCAAATAAATATTTGGGAATGTAGAAAAACGCGTATAAAAGGCGTGCTAAAACAGGTTTTATGATGTTCATACCTCCCTACTCACATCATAAAACCCTTTATTTAGAACTTGTATCATAAATAACAATTTTATCATTAATAAAAAGTAAATCATACACACATTTTATTTGTAACCATTATCATCATCATCAACAGTTATTCTGTCCCACTGCTGGGCATCGGCCTCTTCTCTGTCACGTGTTTCTCCTCAATGCTAAGATAGAAACACGGGGGACCTACAGTTTAACGTCGAATTCGAACGACAGAAATTCCAAAGAAGGTTTTTGGCATTCAGATCCCACGGTTGCAAGCCGGATTGGGAAATTGTGTGTGGTGGGTTGCAGCAAAAGATTTTTATGAATCTGCATAGTAATGCTTAAGTTTCGAATCAAGCCAGCATCGACGTTTTACTCAGAAAGCGAGCACTCTACCAACTGAACTACCACCACACCATTATACCAGTATACTAAATATTTTTAAGTTTCACAAAATACACATTATTAGAAAATCTATTTTCCTGATCTTAATGTTGGCGTCATTTCACTGATCACCTAATATTGTTTATTTTACCGCAAACACTAACAGAACATTAAATTGGAAGATAAATAATTTTAATAAAATGTAGAGGCCGCGAATCGATATCATATTTTCACAGTTTCATGAGAGCAGTTTAAACGCAACCTAATTTAGATTCTTCCTGCGTCATGTCGTTATTACATATAATAGTGGTACACCGCGAATAGTGTTTTTAATTATTTTAAAATAAATGGAATCGATAATAGTTGGCATAACCTAATTCATAAATGGAAAATGTCTATTTCAAAAGTATCTGGGAAGACAGTATCGGTGCAACTTTATTATTCTAGTATGTGGCTTCAGCTAGATATACTTTTGTTTCGATTTTATTTTAATATCTTACTACTTTGAACTGGCAGACCAAATTAACAACATTTTTGTAAATATTTTAGTATAACTCTTAAACTAAACAATTTGCAATAACTTTAGCCCTACACGGGACAACGTTCCAAGCAAGTATTACTCTTCGAGAAAATAATTTTATACAGAACTTCTAACGTAAAACTGTTTGATCTCGTTGGAAAATTTAGATTGCGTCTTCGTGTACCGAGACTCATTCTGTATAGGAATCTTGTTGTAGTTATAAAAATCGTGCCTCAAAATCTATTAAATGATAATAAACATTGTAGGATTTTTTATATATTTTAAAGATAATGTTAGTATATGTTTTAATAGCGTCATCCACTTTCAGTTTGACACCGGAAAATATACCTATTCTTCGTGAATAATGTTACAAATCTGTAGAAACGGTGCAGCATCATTTACCACCAAATGTAGTGAATGGTTAACATAAGGAGCATAAAACACTCTGGGGTTTACATCGTCAGTTCGACGTTGAACACTTCTGTTAAATTCATTATTAGGCTTAGGATAATTACACATTTACACATTTGTGGTAATAAATGCATATTTTAATTGTCTTGTTTTAATTTTTTGGAGCATTAATGCATAATTTGCAGCATTTGTCTGTTTAAATTGCATATTTATACAATTATTTGTTATCAAGTACAGATTCACTTCGTCAAGCAGTCTGGGAATTTCCAGAAATTTTAAATAATCTTCTAAACTCATTCATTGTGGAAGAAGGGAGAATAACCAACGGCAAGTGTTAATTTCTGCTTTACCAAGGCCTGGACCTAAACTTTCAGAATTTAATGAAGAAATTTGTCAGGCTTTTATTTGCGCTGATATTCCGTTGGCTAAATTAAAGAATGAAGTTCTTTGCAATTATTTGGAAAAGTACACGAAACCGAACACTCCAGACGAGCCGACATTAAAAGAATTACGTTTCCGAGTTATATGCAGCAACATTCCACAAATACAGTATTTGGATGTCTCTGGATGAAACAGCCGATGCAGAAAAAGATGCGTAGCAAATTTTGTGTTTGGTATATTAGGGGTTAACGAAGAAAAAAATAAATCATATCTGCTGACTTTAAAAGTCTTGTACAAAGTGAATCATTCAACAATTGCTGCTCTTTTCAACAACTCTCTAAGGTTATTGTGGCCGCCTGGAATTTTATATGAAAAGTGCGAGTGGTTTGTAATGATGCTGTACCCTGTATGTACAAAGCAATACGAGGACTGTAGATTTTGTATCCAAACGTGATACATGTGACCTTGTTACGGCCCAAACGAGCGTTTTCGTCAACCCGCAACAGGATAGGTGGACAAAGGCCTGCAGCTCAGCCTCAGCTCAGAGGAGTAGGGGGGTTCACTGAAACCGCTTACGGGAGGAAATCTTTCTAGTTGTGTATAGGGTATATCGACAATTAACGGGCGCTGCCTTCCAAATCACAGTTGATTGCAGGTTCTCGTGGAAGGCCGAGAAGCCAGCAGCTTACGGGAATCGGAATCGGACTCACCTTTATTGTGCATTTTCCTGTTTGTAAAGCTTACAAAGTTCATGCACACACAAATACAAAATATACAGCAATATAAGATGTTTTAAATTTCAAAACACATACAATTAATCTTTTGAGAATAAATGACGATACAAAAAAAATGACAGCAAACGGTGATAGTATAGTTCACTACTACAAACGGTTAAATTGAACGTTCAGAATGAGGAACTCGCCGCCCCTGGCTTACGGCATTTAAAATCTTTAAACAAATCTACGTGGCCAGTGGCGTCTGAGTTTACAAAAATAATACAATATGTAATTACTTTTTACAATTAACAGTAAAAAAAGACAAAGGACGAGAAAGGTTGCTTTTTGTCGCACAAAACAAGGGTTGAATTCCTTGAATTTTAAAAGTTAAAAACGTAAAAGGGTATTTTCACAACACAAAACCTAGTTCTTTTACCTTGACTTTCGGGAAATGGAGTAGAGAGAAAGAGGCACAATTTTGGGGTATTTTAAGGATTCAGGAAAATCTGCAGGTACAGTCTGGGGTGTTTTCTGGTCCAAAAAAAGGTAGACGATGATCTCCGGGAAACTTTGAAACGAAATAGTCGCTGCACAACCTTCCTAGTTCGTCGCAGCAACGTCACATGTACAGGGACAACAAATGGGCTCGATAATAATCCGGCAAAGGCGATCGGCGAATTCGCAATGAATTACCTTTCAAGGGTTAAAATTCCAGCGTGTTTTTTTTTAAATCCGACACTTGTCGATAATTCTGTTCACCCCACGGTTAAAACAGCGATACGAAACTACACACGATGGATACCCATCGAAAACCCAAGCCACCCCTGCACTACTGGATTTATTAACGTTCCCCGCAGATGGAATTGGTATGCCGGAGTCGAGCGAATGTGGAAGGTCGACGGCCTAAGTAAATGCAGCACGTACCTGCATTGGCCCAAATTATTACACGACATTACGAAATATGGTGAAATAATTCTGGAACGATTTGACACGTAAATTCGCAAAAAGCGCCCAGGGTCAGGCGAAGACAAAACATTAATCGGCAATTTCAGCCTACAAAGGGAACTTTTCAAAGGCTTTGCGAAAGTGGCCTCCATAACTCAATCTTAAAAAAAAATATATAGCGATTGGCTTAAAAATCGCAATTAAAACAGAATTTTGATTCCTATGAAGCGGCAATTAAAATATGACTTTAATTCAGATGAAGTGGCAAATTCAAATGGACATAACAGCCTGTTTAGCAGATGGTTTACACCGAGTAGCTGATTTAGTTCGCAATTTTTATTCAAACGTTAACGTGCTGATATCATTTGCGAAAAAGATTTTTCTCAAAGCACCGATTCGTGTGCAGAAGTTTCGGGAAGTTGCGGGGGACGATCTACTTCCGCCCGCGCCAATCATTACAAGATGGGGAACTTAAATCGACGCTACTGTGTATTACGCTGAAAATTTTGAAATTGTGAAGAAAGTTGTTAATGAATTCGACTCTGAAGAAGCGCAGGGCATTGAAGAAGCACAGGGTATTCTGAAGAAATAAGATATTCGAGTAGATTTGATTTTTATTCGAGCAAATTTGGCTTGCATTTCAACTGCAATTTCTAAACTAGAAGCGAAGGGATTATATTTATAAGACAGCATTGAAATAGTAGAAGATATGGTTAAGGGTTTATGTAAACTCAAGAAAAACGATTTAATTAATAAATTAAAGGAAGTGCTGTCAAAAAATACGGGCTATCGACAACTGAAGTACATAAGCCGGGTGTTGCAAAATGAAATAGCCCTTGATGCAAGAAATGAACATTTAAATATCATTTGAATTTGTACCAATAGTGTCGTGTGATGTCGAGAGAATCTTTTCACAGTACAAAAATATATTACATCACGTTGTTGTTAAGTGCAATTATGATTTGTTTTTATAATATAATTAATTTTAAATTACTAATTTTGTGGTTTTATTAATTTTAATTAAATAATAGTGGATTTCCCAAATTTGTATGCATTTTATTATAAAAATAAATATGTATTGATATAACATTAATGCTTTTTTTTCTTTAGTTAATTGACTTTTAGTACATATTTAAGTGCATATTTTGGATGTTTTTGATGCATTTAGTACATAATTATCCTAAGCCTACTTATTATTTTAAATATTTTCCCCGTTATCGTAACGTTGCTCCCTTTAATGACATAAAAGCAATGATGTATATCTTAATTTTTGTATAAATACTTTAGTTAACCCAGCACTGGTAGTTGCATAAATTGAAGTCAATGCTGAAAATGTTCTCGAATCTTAAAAATATTATCTTGGTTGTACGCTACTTGTCACGGCTTCATCAAACTCTGAAATGGATTTAACACGATTAAAAAGTTTCAATTTCCTGTTTGTACAAAATATCAGAGCGTGCTGTAAATGCCAAAGGTTCGCCTACTACATATTGAACTATAGTATTAATTAAACGCTCTAGAACAACCTACTCTTTTATAAAGGTTTACTGCGACACAAAGGGAAGATTTGAAGTTAATGATGAACTGCTTTTAGAATTATTTTGCCGCTTTAGTGATTAGTTTGACTGTTCTGTTCTTAACACTACAACCATAAACTACCCACCACTTTATGGTGATTTTATATTACCCAAATTATTATTGTAATAACTGTTTTAATACGGCTGATAATACTAATAGTACCGACATCGTGATATTAGAATCACTTTAGTCTCAATAAAACGTTTTGTTCTGCTAAAATGGCAATTAACTTGATAATAATAGCAGTTAGTATAAAACTGGAAGAAACAATCAACTTTATACAAATTTATGGACCAGTAGAAGGAACAGCAGAGGAAGAAATGATAGATTTCTACATAAATCTACAACGAATACTAGATGAAATGAAAGAAGAAAACGAGATAACAATAATAATGTGGGACTGGAACAGTAGAGCAGGGAAAAGGAAAGAGGAACGGAGAAGAAATACTAAATAGAAATGGAATAAAAATGATAGATTTCTGTTAAGGGAACGACCTAGTAATAGGATGCACAATGTGGGAACAACAATTAGAAGACAAATAAACATTTGTGGCAGAAGAACGAAACGCAAAAAGTCTGATAGATTATATAAACATATACATAAGAGTTAACAGAGATAATTCAAATAATTGAAACGAAAAAAGAAGCAGAAATAGGAACACAACACAGACTAGTAATAGCAAATTACCACGCAAGACTAAACAACACAGAAGAAGGAAGGAAATATAGTAGCTTAGCGATACATAAGCCAAAAATATGGAAAACAAAGAAAAGTACCAGAGACAGATTTAGTATTTCAAAATGTGGAGAACGGAAATATAGATTGAACTTTAGAAGAAAGATGGATAGCTTTCAAAGAGATACTGCTGAAGGTAACATAGAATATATGTGCGAAGAGCAAATATAATAAGAATTTTAAGAGGACGAGATGGTGCAATAGCGACATACAAAAACTGGCAAAAAAAAGAAAATGGCATGGAAGCAACATATAGGAACAAAAACACAGAATGTTAAAGAAGAATATAGTAGAAGGAGAAACAAAGTGAAAAGAATAATCAGAAAAGCAAAAAAGGAATCCTGGAAGCAGTTTCGAGAAGAGATAACAGAATTACATGAAACAGACATCAGAAAGTTCTGGATGTGAATAAAAAGATTAAGAGAAGATGAAAGGAAAGAAACAAACGCAATACAAAGTAATCCGGGTCAAACATAAACAGACACAAAAGAAATACTACAAGCGTAGAAAGAACACTATACAAATAAGTACACATGATAGTGCCAGATAATAAAATATTAAGAGAAGAACAAACAGAACAGCAACAAAAATTAAGAGAGCAGAAGTCGAAGAAGCAAGTGGAGAAAACGGCGTAGCACCGGAGATGATTAAATAGCTGGAGAGAAAAGGAATAGATTGGGTATGGGTTACCTGTAAAGAAGTATGGGAAAAACAAAGAATCTCCAGGGAATGGGAAAATAACATATTAATACTAATATACACGAAAGGAATACAGACACAGTGTGAGAATTACAGAACAAGCTGCTTAGCCCAAACCAGCTACAAGTTATACATTTAACTTTCATCGATCTAGAAGCAGCCTTCGATACGGTAGACAGAAAGGAAATATGGAAAACCTTGAGAGAAATGGAAATACCTACCACTTTAATAAACGCAATAAGAAGCACATATGAAACGGTTACAGCAAAAGTGCAAATGGCAGAACAAAGATCAGATGAATTAAAATGATTAAAGGAATAAAACAAGGAGACTGCCTGAGACCCTTACTATTTATTATTATTACGGATAAAATTATTAGGAAAAACATAACCGAATGGATACAGTAATAGGGTACAGGAATTTAATAGTTAAATTGAGCAGCCTTCTACACGCTGATGACGGGATACTAACAGCAACTAATAAGAACAATATTCAAAATTTAATAAACGCATGGACTAAAGAAATTGAAAACACGATAATGGAAGTAAATATAAACCAAACAGAAACTACAATTGTGAATGAAAAATAAAAGACGCCCAAAATGACGAAGAAATTAAATGCAAAAATTCAACATTGGAAAGAGAACAACATACGAATTCTGGGTAGGTATAATAAAAGTGGATGGGAAAATAGAAGTCGAAATATCAATTTGGGCAAATAAATAAACAAGAATATATTGCTCCATAAACAAAACAGTATTAGGACATAAAGACATACACATGGAGGTGAAAAGGAAAATCCATATCATAACAATACCAACAATAACATACGCATGTGAAAACTGGACACTAAGGAAAAAAGACAAAAGTAAAATAAATGCTATTGAAATTAAACATCTCAGGAAAATCGTGGGGAAAACTAAACGGGACAGGTTAAGAAACGACAATATTAGGGAAATAACAAAACAACTACTAATAATGGAAAAAGTAAAAAAGAATCAATTAAAGTGGTATGCGCATATCCTGAGAATGCAACCAGACAGAATTACAAAAAAAATAATGGTAACTGGAAAACCAAGCAAAAAAGAAGATCAAGAAAAAAATGGATGGACCAAATCCGAGAAATAGGAATAGAGAGAGGAAAGACGGTAGAGGATATGAGAACCCTATCAAGAGACAGGAAAGAATGGAGGAAATGGATGCAGGACAAGGAACCCACATCCGACACCTGAAAAAGCATATGGATTTGAGAAGAAGAAGAAGGTTTGCTAAAATGACAACAGTTCATCAAAGGTTGGAAGTTACTCCTTAATCCATCGATACTATTTTGTTTTTTTTTATTACGAAAATACCCCCATGAGGATATTTCTAATATTACAATCTGGTCTAAAGACCAATGAGTAATTTCATTCTGTCCTAAATTAACTACGTGAATCTTACACTAAGGTTTTACTCACTAGTCTATCTTAGTGTCTGGTAATCTAATTACACTTTGGAATTAACGTGTGCACTGTTGCACAATGCTCTGCTTTTCACTAATATAATCACTGCGCTAACTCAAACGGTTAAGTGGTCTTGAGTCTTCTTATTATGTTGGTGTTGTCAAGGAGCTGGATCGCCTCGATGTTCACGTGGTGAAGGAGCCGTTGTTCGTGGCTTCTGGCGAATTTGAGAATAGTCTGATCAACTGCGTCTATTCCAAGATCGCGATGGAGGTCACTGTTGCGGAGATGCTAGGGTGCATCAACAATGCTTCTTAACACTTTGTTTTGGAGTCGTTGGATGATCTGAATGTTGCATTTACTCGCACAGCCCCAGAGCTGGATGCCGTATGTCCATACGGGTTTCAAGATTTGCTTGTAAAGAAGCTGTTTATTGTATGTAGATAACTTGGAGCTTCTCCCAAGCAGCCAGTACATTTTTTTATATTTCAAGCCAAGCTTCCCTTTTGTTTTTCACATGGACTTTCCAGCGTAGCCTTGCGTCGAGATTCATGCCCAGATATTTAGCGGGATCTGCATGTGGTATCTGGGTATCATTAATTCTGATGGATAGATATTGTTTGTTTGTTGGTGTAGTTGTTATGTACAGATTTACTGTTATTTAGCTTGATGCGCCATGTTTTAGTCCAATTATTAATTCTATCAATAGAGGCTTGAAGCTTCTTGGCAGCCTCTTCAGGACTTTTTCCAACGGCAATAGCTGCCGTATCATCAGCAAATGTTGCTATTGTTTCACTTTCTAGGTCAGGGATGTCGCTAGTGTACAGCAGGTAGAGTACTGGGCCTAGTACGTTTCCTTGTGGCACTCCTGCCTTAATCTCTCTTATTTTAGAATAAGCCTTCCTGCTTAATTCTAAAGTATCTTTCTGACAAATAGGATTTTAAAAGTTGCCAATGTTGCAGGAACATGTCCAGTTTTTGGAACAAGCCTTCATACCAAACCTTGTCAAAGGCTTGGGCAACGTCAAGGAAAATGGTAGAGCGAACTTTTTTTCTTCTAGTGATTTTTCCATTATATCAGTAATTCTGTGTACTTGGTCTATTGTGGAATGGCTTTCTCTAAAGCCAAGCTGATGGGAGGGAATCAACTCTTTTTCGTCTATTATCGGTTTCAGTCTTATAAGAAACAATTTTTGATATGACAGGGAGAAAAGGGGGGGGGGGTTCCTGGTTCGGAGATCATAATGACCTCTGCTACTTTCCATATCTTCGCAACGTACCTCAATCTAAATGAAGCGTTAATAAGATTGGTCAGTTTTACAATAGCTTTCCTAGGGAGTTGCTGCAGGAGTTCTCCGGTAATCAGATCAAAACCAGGGGCTTTCTTCGGATTGATGTTATTTTTAATTTCATCAGAAATTTCCTTTGCTGAGGTGGGTCTGATGACAATATCTTCTTGTCCTGGTTCTTCAGCCCAGTCCTGGGGATCCTCTCCATCGTTTGGCTGGAAAGTCTTTTCTAGATGTTCTGCAAATCTGAACGCATTTTGCAAGTTGTTGCGAGCCCAACTTCCATCAGCATTTCTGATTGGCGGATTCGGTAGTATAGGCCTTTTTAAATTCCTGGTGGCTTTCCAGGGAGTAGTCAGCTTTGTTGTCGTTAGTAAGTTCGCTCAGGTAATCACCAATCGTCTCATTTTTAATACGTTGTATTTCACGTTTCAACTGCTGAGTAGCATTATTTAAGGCTGTTTTATCGACAGGCGCTCTCGTCTGATGCCATCTTCTTCTGATTTTTCTTTTTTCGGTATTAAGTTCTCTAATCTCCTTCGGCTAGTTATTGTCCCTTGTTCTAGGCTTGATCTCAGGGATATTTTTCCACGCTACTTGCTGAATGTTTTTGACAAACAGTTCTACTTCATTATCTAATTGTTCTTCAGTTCTTAGTGGAACTGATAGATCAATCGAGTTTTTGTTTTTTTTGTGATTACACCTTTCTATTAGATATACACACTTGAGGGAGGTATTGTATTTAACATAAAATTAGGCCTTGGGAGTAGTGCCAGAAATAGATAGAGCTGCAAGTCTTATTTTGCCGTGGAAGTGTTATGCTTTATAGGTTCGTTTTCAGCTTGCTTTTTGGTGATAACAAAGTGATTAGGATGAAGGTCTCGTGGTGGTAATCCTTCACACGGTTTAATGAAATTAATGGTTAAATGTATATCGATCATAAAATTTTTATACCATCATTATCTTTGTTTTAATTAAGCGACGTAACCAAGGGATGAGTTAGTCGAGCTTAAACCTTTTCGTTTGAAACTTTTTCGGAAAAAATAACTACGAGGCCGCTGATTCAACTGTAAAACACATTTGTACCCTGATTATTAGATGAAGTATGAATTTCTGATATGAAAAACATATTTAAGAGAAAATCTTCCCCACAAGAAAACCCTGGCTACGCTACCTTTTAATTTACGAGTATGTTGCAACAAAGTTGGCGACGACATCAATTTAGATTCGTTATTGTTCAAGAAATCCTTCTTTGATGGACTTACGAAATTTCTCGTTTTAGAAAAGTTTAATGTCGCTTACGGCTATTCATTTATTCTCAGTTGGCGAAACCAGATATTCTGCCAAGAAGGAGTAAACAACAAAGTAATTCCAGCTTTTACCACTTTTACGATTAAGAAATTTATTCCTGTAATTATTAGGGATCCGAGAGAAACCTGGCAATAAAATTACATGCAATAGTCGGAAAATTTACAACTGCTTCGTTATGTGCAGTAAAATTAAATCTGAAGCCATAAATACTCAATCCCCGAAGTTGCGGTTGAGCATTTTAACCTTTGTTATGATGGAAGTGCTTGCAATTTGTATGAAAGTTTAAAAACGCAGTCATAGAATTGGTAAGTTTGATACATATTTACTTCTAACTTTGTTCTTAAAATAGCAACAGTTGCTTCTGCTTTAAAATTGTAGCGGGTGTCCATAAATGATGACAGAAATGCAGATGGTTCTGAAATAAAAGTTGTATTGCTTTTCGAAATTCGATTTACCTTTGAGCCGTCAACTAACATACTTCTTTGAGTTTAATTGCTTCTGTAAAATTATATAATTGATAATGGCAAAGGATTCTCCAATTCCGTTATGATCTCAAATAGATAATGGATATCCAGTTCAATAAATAACGGCATTGTTTTATTACTATACGAGAAACTTTTACAATATAAAAGAGGTACACAGAAATTTATACAGTTGTTTGCTAAAAGTACTTTAGATAAGATGGCGAGCAGTTTCAAGATGCAGGAGCGAGCGCTTATCTCTACTTTCCATTATTTTTCCACTTTTCTTATCAAGTTTTGCTTCGAATAAACACACCAAGTTAGTTCTTGCTTATACTTCGATTTACTTTGATAAATGTTGCATGTGCCTCGAGGCGAAATATGTAAATTTTGACGAAAGTAAGTAGAAAATCTACTGGAACAAACCAATAGGGATTGGTTACGAGGAGGGATACTATTGAAGTAAAGGAAAAAATAGTTCCCGAAGAATAAATAAAGCGATAAACCAAAACATTTTTATTCACAATTTTATTACTGGTACTTCCGGCCAGAGGCGAATCCACGAATTTAAAACAATGAAAGCAAACGGATCTGTGTCTGGATCCGCCCCTGCGTTGGTAGACGTGCCAAAAATAATTATTTGTACAATATTAGTATTCTTGGCAAAATTGGAATAATCCTATTGTTTATAATTATTTCGTGTTTGGTGATATCTTTGGCAGTTGATAACTAAACCTAGAACTAATTTGCAAACGCTTATCTCGTAACGCCAAACAAATTAAAACCTAGACTTAAGTTTATTACTAAGCCTATATTAATGAATATAATTCAACATGGAGACTATATACTTTAAATTGTTAACAATTATTGATGTTAAGCATAATATCATTTCTTAAAAGTGTCTGTTACACTACACTACTTGTTATTTGCTAACTAGAAAATTTAAGAATCTAACAACAAATTCTTACGTTAGTAATGAAATGACAGATGCACGCAGATCAATTAAAACTACTTAAGGTCACATTATTTGACGTTATCTAAATTTTAACAAAAACGAGTTTCCAACTAGACTTAAATGTACCCATAAATGCTCTACCAAGCTCTGAAAACTGATATTCTTATAAAGACTTTTGTAATAAAACTTTCTTTGTCGAAACTTGACAAAAAATTGATTAAACCGTCTCACAAATTAATCATGAAGTTATAGCCAAAAGAAGGAGCACATTTCGTGCATCCACGTGCCACAACCGCGATTAGGATTTCGTCTCGTGCCCCCCAAAATTGTAATAATCTGAGCAAAATTTGCTTAAAAAATTAACAATTTCTAGAATGTGTAAAAAAGCTTAAACGCACAGCATTAAAATATTTGAGCCCAATGGAGAGATCTTAAAAAGATATTGTCAGGCCATTGTCTTCAACCATTTTTGAGTTTATGATTTGAGCGTACCAATAATTTTTTCCAATAAAAAGTTAAATGATAAAAAAATACCCTAACATTTACGCTCCTGCTTTAAAACGTCAATATGTAAAAGCTGAATGATTTAAGTACATTATTATTTTTGGGATATATGAAAACCTTGGTTTAAATAACTATTGTCTAGACATGCTTTTACCTAAATTAAAAAAAAATCCGCATACTTTCAAATCAAAATTTTTGCAAAGCTTTGGCCAAAATTACTCTGGCCATTTGAAACCAAAAACACATTTACCTATTGTGCGTTTAATATCAAAACAGATTAAGATCCTACCCATGCGCCTAAAGAACAGCTCCTCGTCTATTTATCAACGCAAAAAATAAACATTCGAGTTAAGTGTTGAGTTTACAGGGCGGATGAGTAGGCACCAAAATTTAGATGCAGCTTATCTGATTTTGAAAACTATTTAATTCTAGTAACAACAACATTCAGTGACAGATTTTGAGTAGAGCGTAAAAAGCTAACAGGAGCGTTGGGGTTGCTATTAAGGAAGTGCTGGTGTTGCAGTAGTCTTTGTCGCATGAACATACTTCTTGGCGCCCTCCGAAACCAGAACGTTGGTAGCAGTGGTTAGTCAAAGAGGCGTTGTAAGTACCACAACTTCTTATGATGCGAGTTTCGGGTTGCACTGAAAAACAGTAAAATGAAGCCAATGATTGTAAGAGTAGAAGTAACAACACTAACATCCATTAACTTCGAAATCGATAACTTGTTTAATTTTTCGGCACATTATATGTGAACTATTGCATGCCTTCTTGAAACTCTCTGGTGGGACGTTCGACATGCATAAAGTATTATTATGGCTGTTGCATTGAAAACAGTTTAAGGAGTAACCTGTAACAGAAATGTGTGGATTAATAATTTCATTGGCTGTAACTACGGCCGCACTAGTGTTTGTTAAAAGAGTTCTGCATAATTAAGAGGCCTACATAATCAAACCATATGAAAAACTTAGAAGAGTGTCCGCCCACTTGTTCGCTATCGTTTATTCGCCTATCGTTTCCTCACGAGCCTCTATGCTTGATAACTATTTACTCGCTACGCCGTTTGCTCACCGGACAGATTATCGACAAACAATTTATATTTAAAATAAAATAATATCCGCAGAGATTTAGTACGGGCAGCCTTTTAAGTTTTTACAAAAACTTGGAAAGAAAATAATTGTTTGGAACAAACTGTTTTATTGTTTTCAAACTTTTGCATGCCAATTCTCAAAACATTTTTTCGACTCTGTGGTTGTTATCTCAAAAACATGGTTTTTGAAGGCTTCAACAGCTTCTTGAGTTGATGAAAATCGCTGTCCACGCATTTTTTGTTTGAGATTCGGGAACACAAAGCAGTTGTTAGAGGATAAATCAGGTGAATGAGACATTAATTCGATGTTTTTCTCCTTCAAATAATCAATTGTTGGACGTGCTGTGAGAGCTGGCATTGTCATGATGAAGAATGATGTGACGTTTTCAGTTGTTTTTCCTGATTTCGTCGATGACTTGTGGCAAACAAATTATTGTATACCATTCAGCGTTAACTGTTCTTCGATTTGCTAAAGGAAGGGCTGCAATGTGTACAGTACAACCGAAGAAACAAGCGATCATTTTCTTGGAAGTGCATCGTGAAAGAACAACTTTTGTGGGATTCGCTTCATCTTGGAACACCCAAACAGTGGATTGTTGCTTAGTTTCCGATTCATACGAATATATCCAAGTTTCATCTGTTACGATGTTGTATACGGATTTTGCAGTTTTACGGTTGAATTTTTTGAGCATTTCCTTATACCAATTAACACGAGCCTTTTTTAAGCTTCGGTGAAATTATGCGGAATCCATCGGTAACAGATCTTTTTCACAACTAAGTGTTCATGCAAAATCGAATGTACTTACTGCAGTCCTCGATATGCCTAAAAATGCCTCTATCTCATTGTAAGTCACATGCCGATCTTCTTCAATCATGTTGCGCACAGTAGTGCTGTCAAGAATCGGAAATTTTGAAGAATCGATTGTCGGTTCTGAAAGGTATCGATTCCACAAGAATCGGTTCGCGATTCTGGAATCGGATTTCGATTCTCGGTTCCAGAATCGGATTTAGATTTTCGATTCTAGAATCGGATTTAGATTCTCGATTCTGGAATCGGATTTAGATTCTCGATTCTAGAATCGGATTTCAATTCTCGATTCTAGAGTCGGATTTCGATTCTAGAATCGAGAATCGGTTTTAAGGACGCTGCAGAACCGATTCTTAAAGCTAAAGAACCGATTCCGATTCTAGACTCGGAATCGTTTGTCAGCACTAGCGCACAGCATCGATACTTTTTGGAATAACAACCGATTTTGATCGACCTTCACGAAATTTACCACTGACGGACGCACGACCACGACGAAATTCTGCAAACCAATTGTAAACAGTCTTTTCTGATGGTGTTTCATTAGCAAAAGTTGAAAGAAGCGATTCTATGCATTGTTGTTGAGTTAGTCATTTATTAACATCGTAAAAAAATCATCCAATGAAAACCTTTACGTGATATTTCCATTTTTTCACAAACTTGCTTTCTTTAAACGTTCACTGTAAACAAACTACTCGGTCAATTTCTAAGCTGCCACTGTTTTCATAATAACAAATGTAAATTTTATGAAAATTAATTATGACACATCTCAATAGCGCCACCTAGTGGTCGTTAGTATAACTTAAAAGGCTGCCCTCGTACATGCTGTTGCTATTTCTCTAAATCTTACATTCCTCTAAGGCTTAGGAATGTTGATATTCAAAGCAGGGTTGCCTGTTCTTGCATTTGAATTCGTATAGCGTAATATTAAGTTTTTATTTTGTTCCTAATAACATAAATATCTGCTTTTTATATTGTATATATTTTTAATTTATTTTTAATCACTGACTTCTCAAAACATGCTTAATATTGCTTTATTGGTACAGAATCAGTATTTTAAGTTTCAAAAATCTTAATAACAGGTATATAGATCACTTCCATAAATTAACATATCCTTACAAAATCAAAATCTATTATAACAAAAGAATACCTCCCTGTATATATGGTATCTACAAATAAAAGAAGCTGTTTAACAAAATACATATATTTTTTTACAAATATTTACAATTTACAATCTACATCAAACGAGTCTTCTTCTTTTTCTTTTAGGAGTTTCTGAGACTGTCGTAGCTTCCTCTTTACGCCTTTTTGCCACTCTTTTCTATCATTCCATGCCTCCTCTTGTAAGTCTCTTTCTTGCATTGCATTCTTGTATTTCCTTTTTTCACGGTTTTCTCGGCCTTTCCCTCTTGTTTTGTTCAAATGATACCCATTGGAACAGTTGTTTCGGCCGTTTATCTTCCGGTATTCTGGTTACGTGTCCATACTATGTTAGTTCCGTTTGCAGTATTCTATCGACTACCGTGTCAAGAGCATTCATTTCACGCCTTATGTATTAGTTTGAAATTCTTTCTAACCTACTATTTCTCATACTTCTTCTGAGTGAGTCCGTTTGTCTTACTAATAATTTGGATCGTATTGTCTTACTCATCGTCCAGACTTCTGCTCCATACGTCAATATGCTCTCTACTACTGATCGATATATCATGACTTTCGTTATTCTAGTCATATGTTCATCCCACCATATGCCGTTCAACATTCTTACTGCTGCTCTGCCTTGATTTATTCGTCTCTTAATTTCTGATATATTGAGCCATTCTTATCGAGTATTGTTCCTAAATATTTAATTCATCAACCCCGGTTATTTCATTTTCTTCCATTTGTAAATTCGGGGTTTCCTTATTGCCGATGACCATGTATTCTGTTTTCTCGAGGGTAATTTGTAGTCCTCGCGTTGTATAATATTCGTTTAACTTCCTTATCATGTATGACACGTCATCTTCATCTTGCGCTATCAGTACTTGGTCATCCGCAAAGCTTACTGTAGATAGATAACTTTCTCTAATCCAGATGCCCATCTTTTCACATTTCTTTCTCCAAAGTCTTATGACATGTTCTATATATAGGTTACACAATGTTGGCGATACCGAGCAACCCTGTCTTAATCCTTTTGATGTTATGAATTTTCTGTGTAGTTTGTTTCCTATCTTTATTTGTGCTGTACTTTCTTTATACATTAATTGCATGATTCTTATGAGTGTCTGATATAGTCCTATTTCTGTTAGTATTTTCCACAATTTGTTTCTTGGTACAGAGTCATAAGCTTTCTCAAGGTCGATAAAAGCTAAATGCGGCTTCGTATCTACTTTCAATCGTTTCTCGATGATTTTTCGTAGTATAAACATATTATCTACACACGATCTTCCTTTCCGAAACCCGTTTTGGTTTTCACTTATATAGTAATGTGTTTCCCTAATCACTTTTTTATTTATAACTTTTGAGAATATTCTTTCCACTGTTGCTATAACGCTTATTGGCTTATAATTTTTACAGTTCTGCTTATCCCCTTTTTTGTATATTGGAGTCATGTAAGGCTCTTTCCATTCGTCTGGGATGTGATATAGGTTTATGCACTCCTCAAATATGTTTCCTAGAAATCGTATTGATTTATCGGTTCCATATTTTATCAATTCTGCGTTAATTACACCTGGCCCAGTGGCTCTGTTGTTCTTCATTCCTCTCACGGTTTCCCACACTTCTTCCGTCGTTACCACGTTTCTTTGCTGGTTTACCTCCACTGCTACTTCTATTTCCGGGCGTTTTCGTCGTTGTATCTTTGTTCTTTAAACATTTTACCGAAATAAACAAGTAGAGATAAACTCAAACGAATATTAAGTAAATTGGGGGACACCCAACGATGCCCCGCCTTATATAGCACTTCGAGTAAGTCTCTGTTCAGCCTTCTTTCAAATAAATCGTCGTTGAGTAGCATCTCCATAAGTTCATCTTCGTGACCAGCGAACCTTCCGTGGTATTTCACATCTGTTTTCCGAATTTCCCTTGTGACGAACGGGATTTTGAGGTCTTCGTGAAAGCTTTCGTAGGGTTTGATACATGTCCGCTTGGCACATCCCTACAGCTACACTCCATATGACCAGATCGGCTTCAGCATGGTCTTGTATAATAGTACTTTATTGTTTATTGATAACTTCGATTTCCGTCCTATCAGCATTTGTTTTAAATTTAAGGTTTAGTTGCAAGAGTTTCTTTTTTATACGTTTATGCCATATTAGTCTTCGATCCATATGTAATCCATGGCATTTGACTTCCGTTTTAACGGGCAGTGACGAGTTGTTTATTGCTACTGGTGGGTAAGTAGCAGTTCTGTTTGTGAAAGTGACTAGCATTGATTTGGACTGGTTCACTTTAATTCGCCATTTTTTTCCCATTTGGTGATAAGATCTAGGTGGTTTTGAATATTATCAGACGATACTTGAGGGTTTTCATTTGTAGAGAGAATGGCTGCATCATCCGCAGACGTTGCGATTACAGTATTTTCCATTTTAGGTATATCCACTGTGTATAACAGATAGAGGAAGGGGCCCAATACACTCACCTGGGGAATGCCAGATTGTATAGCACAATAACCAGAAAGAGCATCGCTGTGTTTAATTGCGAAGTTGGAAAGGTAGGATTTGAAAAGAAGATAATAATTACTAGGTAAGGAGTTTTTGAGTTTGAGAGGTAACCCGGTGTGCCAAAACTTATCAATTGCTTGTGATTGCGTCGACGAATAATGCCTTACAATATTTCTTTTCTTCTAGGCTCTTATTGATTGTACTGGTATTTACTATTCTATGAGCTTGTTGTATCGTCAATAGGTTTTTTCGGAATTCAAATTTGTGTTGAGAGAGCAGAGTTGCTAATTCGAAGTCTTTGCAGATATTTTGCAGTAACTTTTCAAATACTATACTCTTGTGGAATTTTACCAGGGATGACAAAATATAAACTAGTTACTATGCGTTGGTGCAGGTACACTTAGTACTGCGAGCAAGTTGCTGTCTAGGAAACGGATGGCGAGCAATCGGTCATCGAGTAATTGGCTGTCTAGCAATCGGTGGTGTGCAAATGACTTAGAACTACTTAGAAGACTATATGACTGAAGACCCTTAAATGATACCATGACAACGATAAACCTTACACTATTAAAAGGATTCGTACGTTAATTACTAAGATCATATGGTTCATATGGTTAAAATGTAATGCTTGCATAATCCATTTCATCCCTTTATTTTATCAAAAGGCGTAGTTGGTATATCATACTAAATTAAAAGGTGGCTAGGGTTCAGCGAAGGGCAACAGTAATAAATCGACTTCGAAAACTGTAGATTTTTAACAAGTAATTAATTTGTAAATGCGGAATGACGTATTCAAAAGTATCTGGGAAGACATTACCGGCTAAACTTTGCTATCCTGGTATATGATTTCAGCTAGATGTACTTTTGTTTGATTATCGATATTACATTAATATCGCACTAATCTGAACTGCTAGACCAAAATCACGATTTGTTTTAATAATTTAAGGTAACTCTTAAATTAAAACCATTTTTAACAGGAGGCATTTACAGAGAACCATCTTCCAAGAAATAATTTACAATAAAAGTTTTATTTTTGAAATAATTAATAATCTATCAAATTTTTAAGTCTTGGTAAAAAAGCCAAAAACATAGGGGGGCACTGCCTACTACAATCAGCCAAAATATAGTTAAGTAATGTTAAAGGTATTCAATAAAGTAAGTACCCTTTATAAAAACGTTTGAATTCAATATCTGCCTACGATGCATTTGCAAACGCCGCGACTTACTATAGACACTGTAGATATTTACATTATTATGGTGATGGGAAAATGGATTTACCTGATATTATGTCAAAATCCAGTAAAACAACGTAATTTTTTATTTACTAGGGGTTTTGATGAATTTTGATGGATGCATATTATATAATTGGCAGTTCTGTAATATCGACAGGGTAAAGACTAAAGCTATTTTTTTCACAAATCCGCGTTAACATGGCACTCAAACGTATAAATATTTTTAGGTATTTCTATCGTCACCAGAATAATATTTGGCTCGAAAACGACTGGTATTGCCAGGTGATTTATTGGCAGAGAAAAGTAATGTTCTCTACGCTGTCTGGGGGCGAATGACGGTTAATGTAATCAAACTTTTAATTACTTTAATATTCCATCGAAGTCCTAATGGAATGATATCCGATTCTGAATGGAATGGGTGTGGTGCAAAGGTAATTTACTGTATTTCGTCGTTATTAACATCACGGACTTCAAATTTATAATGAAAGTAGTAATATAAGCATGCATATACAGGGTGTTAATGAATTGCAGGGACAAACTTCTAGGGCTTAAAGTATACATGAAAACAAACATTTTTTGTTAATAAAAGTATGGTCAAAAGTGTTTCCTTTCAGGGATAGAGCTTCTCAAAGATTCTTTAAGAAGCGCTTAAATGTAGGCAACTCAATTTACTACCTACTATTTGTTTCCACAACGACGGAAATTAATACAGGATTAATAAAGCCGTCTTTCCCACTTTTCAAAT
>JABXWE010008002.1:0-14068 GCA_014611495.1 Limonius californicus
AAGTGGCAGTCAGTCACTTATCGGCAGATACGTGCAACATTAAAGTTCTCGTTATTGTTTCCATGAAATTCTGTTTTAAAGATATGAACTTTAACACTCTCGTACAAGAAAACTAAGCTCCAAATACCTACTGTTTTTTGAAGATTTGTAATAAGCATTCATAAAGGAAAAATTCTACTTGAAGCTTTTAAGGCATTTAAAGGACACCCTGTATATGGCTCCGTTTTCAATTATAATTAGGACGATGATTTCATTTGTTAATTGAGAGCTATTTCCAATCGTAATTGGGTTAAAAAATTAAATTGCGAATAAATAATATTTATAATTATGAAGCCGCCTAAGTAACTGCCCACAGCGTTCATAAATAGTCCCACAAATGAATAAATTGTCTCATCTACGGCAACCGCAGGTGTTATACTAAATTTATTGAAGCAAGGCTTAGCTTGCTTTTTTTTATTAAATTAATCTGTTCTACTGACCCTGTAGCTATTTATATAGCGGTCATTTTTAAAAAATTTGTGGTGGATATAAATAGGGATTAAAACGTTCGGTATTTTCATGTATCTCATTTTGTTGTTGATTTATTAACATATTTAAAAAAGGAAGTACAATGTTTATTATGCATTTTCATTTACTTTATTGTTAAGGCTAAACACCGGCGGAGGCTGTGAATTCGGCTCTAGTCTGCATAAATGAAATATTTTTAGTTTTGCATTTTTTAAATATCTGAATAATCTATAAACTAACAACGACAAGTGCTAACACATGTTTACTGCTTACTTACAAATTTAGTTTTTATCGTACGTGACAAGGATGAAACTGCTGATCTTAAAATTACGACAGAGCTAATAAACCTTACCAGTTCATTCTGATTTCATTTTGACTCCGTTCTGTTTTCTTCGCGTACTTTCTGTGATTTCCTCTGGATTGCCTTCTTACTTTGGTAGGATTTTCCCTACTTTTTCACAACTTTTTCCTGAGCTGTCTGTCTTATTGCCCTCTATATGATCTTTCGCCTCAGTTTTCGAAAATTTCCCTTTAAATTCTAGCCATTTTATGCCTTTTATTCGGATTCGTATTTCGTTCTAAAGCTTTCAGGACTTCAATCTAATTTTATTTTCCTAAGAGTTTTCCCCAACCTCGTCAGGTTTTTTCCATAACATCCGTAAGACTTTTTCTAGCATGCACAGGGTATTCTTTCTGGCTTTTGTTGGACACTATTTGGTATTTCTAAGTTTATCAGATCTTTTGTATTTTTAACTTTTCTTATTTCTTTCAGATTCTCAAATACTTGTCTGAAATCTTCCCGTCCGACTTCTTAAGCAAATTGCTTTGATATTCTCAAAACATGTTAATGACTTACCTTTCTCTTTCTTAGCGGTTTTTAATGGCTGACGCAATACGTTTCTTTAGGTTTGTTCCAACACCGCGAGAAACCATTCGTACCATCGTACGGTAACGCGCGCGCGCAATAGATAAAATGTA
The DNA here is from genome assembly GCA_014611495.1 of Limonius californicus. NCBI lineage: Eukaryota > Metazoa > Arthropoda > Insecta > Coleoptera > Elateridae > Limonius > Limonius californicus. The sequence continues at coordinate 1,486 of JABXWE010008002.1, forward strand.
ATGCATTTTAACTATTGCGCATACGCGTTACCGTACGATGAACGGTTTCTCGCGGTGTTGGAACAAACCTTATAGACATCTCCAAAAATTTTTCCGCATACGCATGTTTTCACACCTTTTTTGTTTCACCAAGACTCCATTTTAATTCTTCAGGATTCCTTTGACATCTCCAAGCATTAAATACTCTAGGTGTGGCGGTAGCTCAGTTGGTAGAGCGCTCGCTTTCTGAGGAAAACGTCGATTTTGCCTTGGATTCAAAACCTAAGCAGTACTACGCGGATTTAAAACAATCTTGACTGCAACCACCACCCACAATTTCCCAATCCGGCTTGCAACCATCGGATCTTAATGTTTCTCTAGAATTTCTGTCGTTCGGATTCGACGTTAAACTGTAGGTCCCCCGTGTTTCTACCTTACCGCTGAGGAAAAACACGTGGCAGATAAGAGGCCGATGGCCAGCAGTGGCCCAAAGAGGCTGTCAATGATGATGATGATTATATACTCTTGATTGCCTTAGGATGATTCTCGTACTTTTCCTTGACTTCTTCGCGATTTTCAATGTTTTTACTATAACTTTCCAAGCACATTTTTTTTGATTTTTTTATATTTTCAAGTTAAAATTACCAAACCTTTCCGATGATATCATCAGGACTTCTTGTCGTTATCCACAAGGCTCGTAAGCCCTAGGCACTATGCCTTCCCACTGCGTTCCCTTTTATTTTTTTTCACAGTTTTATGTATGTCTTGTACCGTGAGTTCAAGAAGTAATTACATAAGGGTTGGCCATGGAAAATAAAAGTAATGTCTAATGCAAGCTTTAAAATTCATTAACTGCCATCAGTGTTGCTGTTGTCATAAGTTTATATTGAAAATTCAATTAAGTTAGAATTATAATAGTTTTTATAATAGAACACAAAACATTTATGATTGAATCATATTTTCGAAATGGTGTTCGAGAGAACGGCGAATGGCTTTACAGTGCGGGGCCATGTTTAGAGGAATTTCGGCAACAATTTCCAGATATTGCTGTCCTTGAAGGAGATTTTTACAGCGCACTTAGAAGATGTGTTGATGTATTACGAAATACAGGGAGCATTACTCATAGAGATAGAGCTGGAAGGCCAAGAGTTCGTACTCAAAATACAGTTGATGATGTTCGTCAACGTTTGAACGAGCAACCCACTACATCATTACGTACACTTTCGCAAGAGACCGGTTTATCATTAGGAACTTGCCATACTATTGTCAAAAAAGATTTAATGCTGTTCCCATACAAAATTCTTGCTTTACATGAGTTGCTGCCAGCAGATCATAATAGGAGAATTTTGTATTGTCAGTGGTTCCAACGAAATTTAATGAACAACGACGAATTGCTACATTTAACGTTTTTTCTGACGAGGCCTGGTTCACCCTTTGGGGGTATATAAACTCACAAAATATGAGGTTATGGAGTGCTGCAAATCCGCATACTTTTCGCGAATCTTCCCTTCACCCGTTACAAGTTGGTGTTTGAATTGCTGTGTCTCGAAGACGTATTATCGGACCCATATTTTTCCACGAAACTGTTACTGCATAGAGATACCGGAATATTGTACGTGAATTTATTAATCAGCTTCATGAGGATGAGCGCCAGCAAGGCTACTTCCAACAAGAGACCCTCAATTACATTCGTGAATTTTTTGACGATCGAATAATTAGTTTACGTTGAAATTCAGAATTTCCACCTAGATCACCAGGCTTGACTATTTTAGATTACTTTATATTCCCTTATCTGAAAAATAATGTATACAAGACCCCTATTAACAATATCGAGGAACTGCAAAACAGAATTACGGAACAGTGTGCCACTATAACTCCTCAAATTCTTATAAATGCTTTTAATAGTATGAAAAGACGAGTAAATTTGTGTCTGCAGGAAAACGGTGGTCATTTTGAACAGCTGCTTTAGTTTTTTATGTTTATTTTTCTGTACCTGTGAAATAAAATTATAATTTCCAATTTTAATGATTACCTACTTGTTACGATTTGTTTAATAGTGTAGTAATTTAATTGTTACTGTTATCGTCTAAATTGAAATAATAGAACTCATTTCTTCAAAAATTGATTTATTTACATTTACCATGCAACTTAACCTAACATAACACTGCCGGTTAGGTACTTGCGCTTGCGCTAGATGGCGCTAGAAAAGCCGTGCCGAACTGTCAATTGGTATATGCTATATAAAGCTTGCATTAGCCATTATTTTATTATTCCATGACCAACCGTTATGTAATTACTTTTTGAACTCACGGTATGATAAGTAAAAAGAAAAAATCTACTGGTTAAATATAAAACCTTGAATGTCAAATAACTGTTTCTTTATATTAATTTTACCAAGTTGTAGGCTTCGATGTTTCTGTTTTTGTTCCTCTGGCGTATTTTTTGGATGCCAGCAGGTGGACCCCACATTAGTTGTTTTTAATTTATTGTGCAGTTAATGTGAACCAGTCCTACCACCATACCGGTTTGGCATGTGCCGCCGACGTCCAAAATACAACTGCGGAGCCAGGTGCAGTTTGGGAGCGACTTCTTTTAAATTGAAGTTGGCATAAACATCTGCTTTGTTGAAATAATTAAACGACCCTTAATATGCCATTCTTAAGCCTGAAAACCATGCATACATGTTAGACTGTTTGTTACACTTGAAAGCTACGTTGTTTACTATGTTTTAATTTTTTATTAGAAAGATGCAACCATTTTTGCAAATAATTTTAAAAGCGAAAGTTTAGCCTTAATCAATAGCATGATTAAGTATAGTAAATAGTAGAACCATGAAATTTGAACGCATTATTCACATACTAATGTCAAAAATAGAAATGTTTGTGTAGCTGTAGAAGTTAAACTATCCATCTGTCCCGAGAAATTAATCAAGCAGCCTCATAAGGGAAGGCCCTTCACATGAGGAAATAATTAAAGGGGGTGAAAATAAAAATCGACCCGACCGTCCACAGATAATTAACATCGCCTGGATATTACTGATTAACTGCATAACTAAGCAAACATCTGGCAAACGTGTGACACGTGCCAACACACGTGTTAAGGATAAAGAGTGTACAACAACCCTTCGCCTTAAAATGGGTCGTTAGCCCGTGTTTAGAACCATGTAAAAACGTAAAAATCCTAAACTTAAAAACGAATGTTAAATTAAAAAACGGATAATTGATGAGTTTTATATTTTTAAAGAAATTATTTTCGGTAATTAATTTTTAATAGTAATGAACTTTGGGTGAATGATTACAGTGCTAACGTTAACTACATTTGATCAAAGTTCTACAAAATATAGATCTGATTATTGTAAGAGCCGTTAACAGTCGCCGTATTGTGTGAATATCCTGATTAAGTTATTTTAGTGGGGCTAGTCCGTTCTGGAATGTTTGAATATCCTGATAGATTACTACTCGCAACAGATTACAGGGTGTTACGATGTCAGAGTTCAAAGTGTTGAATAAACATGTTCCTTATTATAAACTTGCGGCGACTTCCCCAATTCTCGTGTTGCATTTAACGCAACGCATTACCAAGTAGTAGATGATATTTTTTATATTTCTCCAAGATCCATTCTTTATATAATCCGGCGGTGCGATTTTTCTTGAAGCCGTAAATGAGATATTTTTATACTGAGACACGAATTTGTTGACAGTAAAAGTATAGAGTGTTTAAAATCTCAATTCAGAATGTTGACTAGAATGAAAATGGGCACCCTGGAGATGAAAAAATTTTGATTTGCTATTTAGAACTATTGTTTAGAATTATTGATCTATAGGACAGTTTTTTTATTCAGCTTGAGTTTTAAGGTATGGTAAACTTAAAATATTCAAAAATTCAAAGGGGGTAATGTACATCCGATCAATCAAACTCAGTTGTTATTTTGAGGTTATTACCGCGTTAATACCATGCAATTATTGTAACGAAATCCGACGGAGGGTGCTAAGTTTTCATATTTATGTTTTTAAATTAATTTTCTTGACTATCCCACAAGGAAACTTTACCCCTCTGGCAAATGATTGATTAGTGGTATTGGAGATTGTCACGCTGCAAATTTGACTATCAGCAAGACAAACAAAAGTCCTGCGGTTTTCGTTTTAAGTACGGTTGGAAAGGATGCGTACATTCCTCTTTACCAAAAGAGGATATAGAAACTACTAATATTATGCAACTTCCATAAAAAATTTTTTAGTAATATGTAGTAGTGAACTGCAAATTTTTGTGTGTACGTACTGCAGGAACTGTAAGGAATTGTTCTGAAAATTTAGAAATTGTTGATATTTCTATAATCGGATATTGCTTATGGTATTTATTTAAGAAATTTTACGAATTTTACGAGTTTTTGAGAATTATATGATATACTTTGTTAATATCATGAGATTGTTTAAGAATTGTGAGAAACGTAAAATTTTTTAATTTAATTTTAAATTTTTACAGGTAGTTCAGAAATTACGAATTGTCGATAATTTTGAGATCATCATCAGTGTTGTATGGAAATCATAATATTTTTTGTCTATTGGTAATGAATCGTGAGAATTATTTGGGAATGGTAGTTTTGGTAGATATTGTTCGGGAAATTTGAACCTGATTTTAAATTTAGGTTATTGCAGAAATTGTAAAATTGTAGCAGTGTTCTGTGATTAATGGAATAGTCTGTGATTGTGGAAATTCCTATAAAAATGTGAATGAATTAAGAATAATGTTTAAATGTACCTTCTAGGTATTGTGCGTGGGGATGATTAATAATTGCAAACATTTTAAAGAATTTTGACAGTCTTTGATTATTGTGGAAATTATGTATTGTTGTAAAATCATTCATCAATCAAATTTAAAGAATGGCCGAGCATTATGAGATTGCCGAAAAAAAAGATATTCAGAAATTAACAGAATATTTTGTGGAATTCTCTTTGTTGTTAGAGAATTTGACAACTTATTCGCCAACGGTTTCACATTTATGGTAATGTAGAATTTGCTATCGATGTATTATATGCATAAATGTGAAGAAATGTTAGACAAGTTCCTAGATCTATCTCATAGGTTTTCTACGGGAATGTTTAAGACTGGGATAATTATTTTAGATCTCAAAAATTGACGAAATGGTTGGAAATTGTGGCAATAGTGCAAGAATAACCGGAATCCTTTATTACAGTGGAAGTTATTTCAGTTGCTTAAAGCAGATAACTGTTTGTGCAGAATCGTTTTGTTGTACCATATTATATGTGATAAAATATAATAAAATAAAACCAATGTCAATTCCCACAAAAAATTTTAATGTATGAACTTCAACGAATTTTTTATTATAGTATATGGGTATGATTAGCAATTTTGAGGATTGATTTGAAATTCTAATATAACTAGATTATTTGAGAATTATGCAGTGTTTTGAAATTGGAGGAACTCTGTTGGTGTGAGAACTGTTTGAAACCTTAAAAAAGCGTTGATGCGCAGAATTTGTTGTATCTTCTGGTTATTGTACGAGCCCTAACAACTAAGTATTCGGACACTTCAAAATGTACCCTATATTAGCACTTTTAAACAAAATAGTGAAGTCTAATCCACTTCTAAGTTACAAAACTGGTAGTGTGTAATTGATAAAACAAGGTTGTGCTGTTATATGTTTATTTTATTTTTGAACAAGAAACATTTAGCCTTCAAATTACAAAAAGTGAAAAATATGGCGACAACTAAATAATCGGACACCGTAACTAATATGACGTGACATCACCCTTTCTTTTTATCACGGCTTCTACCCTCGCAGGCATGCTTGATACTAAGGATCTGCAGTATGCTGGAGTGTATGCATCCCAAATTTGTTGTATTTTTTTCTTCAAATCAGGAAGTGTTCGTTGAGGATGATCTCTTAAATGTCTTTTCATATTATGCCATAGTGTTTCAATAACATTTAAATCCGGGCTGCTCGAGGGCCATTTTAATAATGACATGTTATGGTTATCAATCCATCTTATGGTACTTTTAGCAGTATGCGAAGATGCTCCGTCTTGCTGAAAGATGAAGTTACCATCTGGATGTAAAGTTTCGATACTTGGCAACAAACTGTTTTCTAAGATTTGTTGATATTTTTCAGCGTTAACATTTCCAGTTATGAACTCAAGTTTTCCAACACCATTTGCTGACATGCAGCCCCAAACCATGACACCTTGTGCGAATTTTACTGTCCGTTTTAGGCAACTAGAATGAAAAGCTTCGTTCTTGTCCCTTATTATTCTTTTACGACAATCTCCTACACTGATATCGAACTTAGATTCATCGCTAAAGATGATCTTATTCCACATTTCCTGGGTCCAATCAGACCTTTCTTTTGCCCAGGCTAGCCGATTTTTCTTTTGTAATGTTGTTAAAAGTGGTTTTTCTTTTGCCTGAAAAAATACTTTTTTAGTGTATGAAAACGCAGCGCATATTTTGGAATCCTTACTTTGTAAAATCCCAGGCCAGGCTTATGAATCCACTTTCTACAGCATTCTCGTGATAGTCCCAAGCCAGTCTGCAAATTCCATAATGAAGTTACTTCTCGTAAATTATTAGGTCTCCCGGATTTACACACTCTCACTAGCATTCTTCTGCATCTTTCGGATACTTGTTTTGGTCGGCCTCCCTTTTTACCAATAGTTTCAATATCACCACCACTTTTATATTTTTTAATAATATCACCAACTGTAGACTTAGCAATATCTAAATTCTGTGATATTTGGCGCACAGATTTACCTTCATCAAATTGCTTAACAATAAGCTTTCGTAAATCACTACTGGTAGCTAAACCTCGCCCCATTTTTAAGTATAAGTAACGAAAGATGATAGGTCTATAGTAAACAATTACGCGATAACCAATTGTTTCAAGCAGTGACAGCTGTTCCATGGAAAACGTGATAAGATGTAAACTAAATGTGTAGTGTCCGATTACTTAGTTGTCAACTAAATTTGCTTGATTATCATATTTAATGGATTATATTTAATACTTTCGCAGCAAATAAAGAAGTAATCAAATGATAAACTTGGAAACATTGTATTTAATCATTTCTAATGCGAATTAATATCTTATAATGCATTTTGTTTCTTTAAAGAGACCATTTCGTTTAAAATGAATGGTGTCCGAATACTTAGTTGTTAGGGCTCGTACGAGTTGATGATAAGAAATTCTGAAATTATATTGGAATTCAGGTATTTACGGAAATTTTTTGAGATTCAAGCACTATTTTGGAAATTTACAGAATCCTTTATTATTGTGGAAAATGTTCCGAATTGTTTAAGAAATTTTAATGAATCTTTTAACACTTTCTTGTATTCTTCAGAATATTGTATGTGAAAATAATTAATGCTTTAGTATTACTGGAATCTTTAAATTATTACACAAAAAATTTAAAAAAGGTCAATTGTTTTTTTCATATAAGGTTAATTTTCAAGAAATATAGAAAACGGCAGGAAAGCTCTACCAGAGATGTTTCCGAGCCGTGGCAAGTTTATGGAAATTATCTTGTAAGTTAGTATACTTCTTAGAATTTCTGAGAATGATTTTGAAATTCAGGAATTTATCAAAATTATTTGAACATTATGGCAATGTTTTGGCTAATACAGAAATTGTTTATTACTCTGAGAATAGCTTTCAATTATTTAAGAAGTTTTAATGAATTTTACAAAAACTTTTGTGGTACTCCTGGAAATTGGACGATGATTAACCATTGTAAGAATTCTTTTTGCTCACAGGTCGATTGCTTAAATACCATATTTGAGAATTGTAACAATTTTTGGCAATAGAGTTACGAATAAAAAAAATGTCAATGAAATTCGGCCGTTTTTGGGTTTAGGTATCTTGCGGGTGTTATAGAGAAACTAGTAAGAAATTCTGAAAATGGACGAAACGAAAATATTATGGCAATTTTGAGAATTGTTTGTTATGGTGGGTATCTATTAAGAACTCGAATGTACCTTGCGTGTTCTTTGTGATGTGCATAAAGTCGTTTAAGAATTATTTTAAATTATCGAAATTATTTAAGGGTTGTGGCAATTCTTCATCATTTCGTTTATAGGAATTGGTTCCTGTGGTGGGCGTTTCTTGGAATTGAGTGTTAGTACATCATTGGTATTGTATGGGGTTCTTTAATGAAACTTTTTTTGGAATTACCAAAACTGTTTGATGTTTGTGGATTGTTAAAATGATTTGGATATTATTGTACAAACTATATCGCAGATTTCACGAATTTGAAATTTTTTTGGATGAACCCAGAGATCCCCTTTTGTAGATATTTCCAAGAAATTGTTTAGTAATTGTAGAATTGATTTGAGAATTGTGGAGGTTGTTAGAATTTATTGGGCGATAGTTATTTTATTGTACGTTATATTGAGTTGGCGAGCTTGGTTGTTCATACAGACTTCATTTTTTTTGCTATAATTAATTGAACGCCAGCTTCAGAGGTAAAACGCATTGGAAATCGATGGAGTTAATCTCGAGATAGCTTAGCGATTAGCTTCCTTATTATTACGACTCCTAATAAATAGTTTATGTATGCCACAGGAAGTAGCGTACAAAACCGTCTCATCATCATCATCAATTAGCAATCATAATTATGAAGGCTATCTAACTAGCAGTGTAATTAAATTCAACTTGGATAAAACCAGTAACACCATCGTAATGTATCTCTAATGATACCGGCACGTAGACAGCGTGGCGCGATGTTATGAAATCAGTAAGTCGTGTAACCTTAGCTGGAAGTATTCGCGAGCCATTTTATCGTAATTGCGCATCCTAAGACTTAAAGTCTAGCTTCGATTGTGAATAATGATAGTTGCGCAATATTCCGCATTAGGAGCTTCTTCTGCAATTTATTGACGGCGACCGTGTTGAACGGCTGCAGTTTAGTTATGCAAGCCGTAATCGCTAACTGGCGTTGTTTACTTTTGCCAAGCCAAACAGCAGCGCTTCTCAGAGAGTCAAGGAACCTAATTTGCATATTCGTCGCTAATTTTAGAAGACACGTAATGGAAAATCAAAATTGGTTGAAAGTTGGAAGAACGTGTGTCGTAAAACTGATTATTGTACTTATACAGGGTGTTCCTAAATATCATGTACATACGGAAGGAGGTAATTCTTTGGCTTATTTCATGACTAAAAGTTCATATAAACATAGGTCCGCAAACGCTTCGTTACTGATCTACGGGGTGTTGAAGTTTCAAGATTTTTTTAGTTTTTTCTTTATAGCTCCTGCAGTTTTTAAAATATTTAGCTCAAATTTGTAATACAGGTTACGCTGCAGGGCTTACATCATTGGGCTTTAGTTGGATAATCTCATGTTTCCATTAATTTTAATGTATAAGGATTGGAGGAGGTCACTTTCAACAATTGTTGTAACGTAGTTTCCTTGTTATGGTTATTGTTTTGGTTTTTTGTATTGTAATAAATCATTGCTTGAAAATCCGGGTCATTCCAGCTTTAATTTTTAACAGGTAGTGCCGACTAAACTGTCAAAATTAATGGAAACGAGATTATCCAAATAAAGCCAGAGCCTACTAGACCATTTTAAAAATTTTAATTTCGTCTAGCGAATTACAGTAAATCGTTTTTTATTTTTTTTTCTCAAAAACCGTCGCAGGTACGAAAAAACTACAGGAGAACAAAAAGATTCTAAACAAAACAGGAAACTGATTTTGTATTTTAGAATTTACTAGCGGTGCACCACAAAAAAGTTCAGGGGGAGAAAAGGGGGCATGACCCCTAAAAAAGTATCGCCCTGTAGATTCTCACAACTATTTGGCACGCCCAATGATGTAAGCCCTGCAGCGTAACCTGTATTACAAATTTGAGCTAAATATTTTTAAAACTGCAGGAGCTATAAAGAAAAAACTAAAAAAATCTTGAAATTTCAACACCCCGTAGATCAGTAACGAAGCGTTTGCGGACCTATGTTTATATGAACTTTTAGTCATGAAATAAGCCAAAGAATTACCTCCTTTCGTATGTACATGATATTTAGGAACACCCTGTATAAGTGCTGTATCATCTTACCCTACCAATTAGTTACATAAATTTCATAAAAAAATAACAATTATTTCCGATTTATGTACTAAAAATCTAAACGAAGTTTGTTTTCAAACTTCATATTAAATATCCTGTTTGATTCAAAATTTTGTTAATTGTCCATAGAGGGTATCTCAAAATTTACGCTTAGTTTGGGATTTGACTCAGGAAAGTGAAACAAATCGAAAATTAAGAATGGAAATTTTTCGGATTTTCCTTCGTTATCGTTATCGAGTTATTGATAAAAAAGTAAATAATAAGTTTTATCGCAATTAGTTGTGCAACATAATTCAATGAAATGGTTACGGCGATATTATAAATTTATGAATCTTTCCTTCATATTGATAAGTGTCAATATTTTTATTTCTTTCTGCTTTTTGTGTTTCAAGTGGAACAACACTAGGTATTTATTGTAATACAGATTACGTCGATATGTTAAAAGCATTAGGTGCGTGTAATAACAATACCGCTGGTGGGGCTAGGGCACGTGCGGAATTGTTCCCAAATCATCGGCACCCTGATGCAGGAACTTTAAGACATGTAGAACATGTATTACTAGAAATAGGTAATTTAAATTTTTGGAAAAATTAGGCAAGACGTCAACCAACACTAAGCGTTGATCAAGAAGAGCAAGTTCTTGAATTTTGTTGAGGCGAAACCAAGTATAATCCTTCGAAGTCCCAAACTCATTTCCAAAAAGATACGGTTCATGGATTATTCAGGAAAAATGGTCTGCATCCATTTATGCTCCAAAATTTAAGATTTTCATGGCGGAGTTGGGAAGCTTCGAGTCAATTTTTGTAGGTGGTTGTTGCATAACGTAAATATTTAAACAATGATCCACATTTCATTGAAAAGATTCTATGCAGGAATGAATCCATATATACTGAGACGGGTCTCATGAATACTCAAAACCTACATGAATGGAAAGATGAAAATTCTTACTTAATACGCTAAAGATTGTATCAAAGACGATGGTCAATAAACATTTGGGGAGTTATTAAATATTGTAATTGGTCCACACATTCTCCCTAACCGACTTAGTTCAGTCTTGTATCTTCAATTGTTACATGAAAATTTACCACCGCCATTGCTCGATGAAGGTCCATTAGCAGTTAGATTAAATTGTTGGTTCCAAGAGACGGGTGCCTCGCACATTATAGTTATCAATGTAAATTTTGGCCTCCTAGATCACTAGATTTTTGCTAGAGGGTAATCTGTGAAATAGTTATCAAATGTCACATTTCTGTTGGTTCCATAATACGGCTGGACACATTTCTGCACTAGCGAATCCTTTTACAACCTTATTTTCTTCTTTTCCAATATAAGACATTCCATGCAGTGGATAATATGTCTGGGAATTGCAAACCCACGAAATTTGCATTCCATACTTCTTCGGTTTCGACAGCATATACTGTTGCACTTCCTCAAAAGGGTGCCACTTATATATATATATATATCGAGAATTACATGGGCGGCACTAGAACGAAGGAAGCTTGGAAAGCAATTAGGAACTTGAAACAAAACAGACAAGATAAAGTTCAAATACAACTAATATGAATTGAGCAGTTGCAACAACATTATAAGAAAATGTTAAGTGAAGATTGAGACTCATGCAACATAAGTCATCGACGCAATAAAGACCATGAAAAATGGAAGATCTGCAAGCCCAGGAGACATGCCGATTAGGTTAGTGTACCTTTGCTAAAATTATTCGAAGTGTTAGAAGAAGGTGGTATACACAACAAATATATTAAGACGATCAGAGACATGTACAACGACGCAGAGACTAAAGTGAATATCGAAAATACAGTATCAGACAGTTTCAAGACCACAAAAGGGCTACGACCGGGTTGCTGTCTCTCTCCAACCTTGTTTAAAATTTACATAAATGAAAAGCTAAAAGAATATGTGCAGACCAATGGGAGTACAAATAAATGACGAGATTCTACATACGCTACTATTTGCTGATGATCAAGTAGTTATAGCTCAGTATGAGGAAGATATCCAGCATATGCTACTAAAATTAACGGAAATCTACGAAAAACGGGGGTTAAAAATAAATTTAAAAAAAAACGGATATATATTTAAGAAGGACAACCGCATGATCTGGATATCGACGGGAAACCATACGCATATGCGGAGAGTATAAATATCTTGGGGTAATCATATCAGAAGAAGGAAACTGCCAAAAATAAATAACCAGCAGGATAATCCAAGCTAAACAGTTTACACAAAAACTTGGTCCAAGGATCTACGCAAAGAAACAAAAAAAAACTGTTATACAGTAGGTACCATGTTAAAGAACATCCTAACATATGGCTCAGAATCATGGTTACCACTAAAAGAAACAAAGACAGACTCCTAGCGACAGAAATGGACTTTGAAATGAAGCTGTGGCATAAGTAGATTGCAACATACCAGAAATGACGAAATACGAAGGCGTATGACAATGAAAGATACGGTGCTAGATGAAAAGAGAAGCTAAGTAGTATGGTACGGGCAGATGGGGCGGATTCAAGATCATAGATG
>JABXWE010008003.1:0-50554 GCA_014611495.1 Limonius californicus
TTAACTGTAATGTAAATTATGCTCTGTAGAAGATTATATTTCATAAAGGTAAACTTTATAAGATAAAAAGGTATCTTCCGATCTTCAGAGTTTTCTACGATTTACACTGTGTAGTGCGGGAAGGTGTTTTAAGTTGAAATTCGGTAGTGAACAGTTGTGGAAATGTCTATTTTCCATTTTAGTGACGAATTGGGGTGTCCAAAGTAATGTTGGGGCCCTGAAATGTAAATAATTATAATATTGTTTTATACACTTTATAATTTTATTTCGGTCAAAGTTAATTTAAGAATTTGGGATTTGTTGAAGTTGTTTGTAGTTTGTATCTTATAAGAGGAAGATTTTTATATACTTTTATTCAGATAAATAATTGATTTTATAAGAAATTTTGTTAGTTTGTATAAAATTTCATATTTTGAGGTTAAATTTTGTTCTTGACTTATATTTACATTATTAGGACATTCTAAGGGTATAAATGTTTATATTTAAGTTGAATGAAGGTCTATTTAATTTTATGGTAGTTTTGAAACTTAATTGTAGGATTTTGTGTAAATCTGAATTTTATAGCACGTGTTATTTTATTGTTATGATTGGTGACAAATTGGATATCATTAGATTGGTAATTTTTCTTAGATTATGATTTGGATACAATTTTTTATTTAGGCTGTAGGAGAAGTTTTTATTTTATATGATAAGAAGATTGGAAGGGAGCGATTATTTAAAAGTTTGCTATTGGCCCATTTTCAATTTCAAGTTATAAAATTGTAAGTTTAAGGAAATTGAGTCTTGTTTGAACCTACATTTGGGGAACACGTATTTTGGTGTTGCTCCTAGATTTATTTCAAGACCAATTTGGTCAAATTTTGAGTAATTTTTGGGCGTACTTGATTTTCAGTTAACATGTTATATTTCAGGTTAATTTTACTTAATTTTATTTTAGTAAACATACGTTAATTTGTGTTCGAATTTGTATTGTGTTAATTTGTTTTCTTAATTACAATAAAACTTACCAAGTGTTTTTAAAGCGGGAGTTGGTGTTTCATTTGTATATGATTTTCCTGGAAAGTTATTGAATGAATCTAAGTTATCAGTGTTTATTTTTCTTAAAATAAGAAATTGAAAAAATATGTTTCTTACCTGGTCTACATTAGAAGTTTGCTAACATTTTTTGAAGTTTATAACTTCAATGTTAACAAACTTTGGTTGGAACCGGTATACCTGCATCTTTAACAGCCGCGGCTCTATCAACAAGTGACGCATAATAAGTTTAGATTTGTGCATTAAGGTCAAATTGCAGCAGACGTCTGGAAACATTGGAACAACGATATGGTATGATTTATTTCAAAACCGTTGTAGAGGAGAAATTATTTCTGCAGGTATTTTATTTTTTTAATTTTATTAATTAATATTGGTATGTAACTATCATAATAGGGAAGCCACGTACATTACATCATTATATAACCCTGAGAAGTCTCACAAAAATTTCTATATGCGTATTTAGATTATATTTAAGTTCGTCGTATTAGAAATAATTAATTTTAATTTTATTATTACTATACATAGTATATAAATATGGGCGTAACCAACGTGGAGCAAAGTTCATAAATTTAAATTTTTTTATTATGTTATGGGGTTATTTACAGCAATATATATATATATATATATATATATTATATATATAGGCAACCCTGCTGGACTTAATTAAAATAATTAAAACGTGATTTTGATTATCATGCTAGTTGTATGTTGAATAGCGTCAACGGATTTTAAATAGGAACAACTTAACTGGCCCACCCTGTATATGATTTTAATAAGTCATAAAGTTTGCAAAGATGCAAGATGCAAGATACGTGCCTCACAAGAAGCTTATTCTCAAAAATACCTAGCTTCTGACATATGAATTTATTATCTTAAATTTTGGAACTCTAGTGTGGTAAAACTAATTGAAAATTCACGACATTGGAACTTAGGGCCACATGTTTACGTCGGCAATTCTAAGTCTAATAAGCAATATGTAATCATTGAACTGAGCCCGTTCAAAAATATATAAGGAAATTAAATGTGATACCTGTAAAGCATTTTCAAATAATTTTGCTTTTTTAACGTTTGCTCCTGAACGACGAGTTCGGAATTGAACCCGGAAACAGTTATCAATAATTTGAAATTGGAACAGTGAATAATCCTGATTTGTATTTGATTTTCAGAAACATCCAAAGAGTTCGGACAAAGGCACACGTTATATAATTAAAGTGAGCTATTTCAGGAACACCCCAAAGGTTTCAATTTGATACCTGTGACTATTTAACAACCTGAATGTCTGATGTTCTGAAAAGGAGGTCAAAATCATTCAAATTTGCTCAATTTTCTTAGTATACAGGCAATGATTTACTTACATAATATAACTTATTAGTTAATGTTGCGTATTTGCTACCGGAATATAGAAATATCTGGATATTCCAAAACTAAATAGTGAAAATCTAATAATAGGTAACTATTTTTAGAAAAAAAAATATATTTAGAGCTTTTACTGCTACAAACGGTAATATTAGAAAACGGAGTGCTCGTTTACATTTTGGTACAGAACAGATTATCAGGTAGTTTTCAATTCACGCGAAAAATTCCATTTCCTACTACGATTTACTATGAAAGTAGCTTCAATATGGAGATTTTTCAATATTATGTATGTAATTTTAAAAACCAAGAATTGGCTTTCATCTGGGGTTTTCGAATTCTTATTGGTATTTCAGATAATTTTCTGGATAATACTTATTTTAAAATTTATATTAGAATTTCAGATATTCAAGATAAACCCAGAAACATCACAAATAAACATGTATAATTAATAACAAGTTGAAAATTCCTAAAGACGAGCATAAATATACCCAAAATAAAATACGAAATTCCGAGGCGAAATAAACTGAGATGGGCTTTTCCACGCCTTCCGTAGTTTATAACAGTCTAACATTATATGTATATTTTGTTTCGTAGACGCAGTTTAAATATATATTCAGGGAAACCCTTCGAAGCAATCTATAAAAGTAAAAAATTTGTCAGTTGTACGTATGTATACGACACTCGGATGTTTACCACAAAAACAACAAAAAATGTACCATTTCACCTAACAAATGTTCGAATTAAATGTAGACTTCATGAAGAGGGCACATTCATAACTCTGTGTCAGTCCTACCCCATACAAACCCTTAACACGCACTTTCAGCACTGAACTTCGTGCAAATGGGTTTTTAAATACGTGCCGGGGCAACAAGACCGGAACCATATTAACTTTACATTAAAATTTAATTGAGGTTTTATTCTTTATGCCGACTATTTATGTAAAAACATTTCAAAATAAAGTAAAGATTTAGAATAAACAAAGTTTCCGAATTCGGAGAGCTATTACAGAGTTTACTGATCGCGAACTTAGCGGAGAAATAAAGTTTCTCTTATTTTATGGAGTATTTACTACAATTTTATGGGTGATTAAATGTCTCTGGTTAGTTTTTACATCCTGTTAGCTCCCATAACTATCGGGACCACCTTATATTAACGTGCTTTTTTATGCGAGCAGCTTCGCGGCATATGCTACGTTAATATAAACATACCTTTTCGGAACCGAACAGAAGTTATACAGAAACAACATCACTGTAGCATCTGGAACTGCACGGAAAATTCTTCTAAAGTGTAATAACGGAGTTACGTACAAGTTTGTTTGGCGTACAGCTTATTGAAGTTAATAAAAGCGACGAGTTGTCGTTTCATGCTCCGAATGGCATAAATTAAATACGTTTTATACGATGTTCATTATGTCATTCGGAATATTAAATAATAATTATTGAGAAGCGAAAGGAAACGGAAAGAAAGGAAAGAAACGGGGAAAATAATAAACAGTACTAAAGCCATTAGGTGTGTCGATAAAGTGCCAGTTAACAATAAAGGGCATTCAATCTTTAGCTCATGCCAAATACAATGAAAATCAAACAATTTTAATTTCGCTGCCGCTTTCCAGTAGTAGAAGCATTGGGTTTCACTTAATTAAAAAGGTACTTCGCGTTTTCGACATTTAATTTAAAATTTCTTGGTTTGAAAGGATGCTGCTGATATTTTCAGCCGAGATTATTTGTTTTATAAGAGGTTTGGCCATCAAAAGACCGAATGAAATGGAATTGGAGTCAATAAAGGTTATTAAAATTTCGCCGATCTAAGCTTGTATTATCTTTATTAAATTAATTCGGCCGAATTTTATAAACGTCTTAATTCCTGAAATACTCGAGGCGCATCCATCTTAGGCCAAAACTGGGCAGATGTTCCCTTATTATATTTGAGGAACGCCAGGAAACAGCACATTTCGTTGATTTAATGTCGTGTGAACTTTTTAAATGTAATTCTGTGTATATATCTAATAAGAGAACAAGCAGCTCGCGGAACATGTGTTCTCTGCGCTGAAATATTACGGTCAGCGCAGTTTTCTGAGCTGCCGCGCGATCGCATAGAATGTCAGAAATATGTTAGCGGTCGCCGAGCTTACAGAATGGCCATTCTTTGTTGCGAAGCACAAATTGAATTTCGCTACACTCAGACACCAGTATTTTTTACGAAAGAATAGACTTCATTACTGTCACTAAAATGTAAAATCGATTGCTTTTTCTTAGGTTCAAGCCTAATGATGGCAAAAATGCTCCGTCGTTAGCGTCCCCCGGAGCCTCATTGAAATTAGAGCACAAATGAAATACATCGCTAGCACAGGTGCATAAAATGCCCGTAAATTTACTAGTTCAATTAAGAAAATGACAGCGTACATTGGCTAAAAATGTGCGGGAGCACTACATAGCGCAATTGTGGTAAAACCTACGTAAATATAATTTGTATTACTCAGCGCTGGGTGATGAATGTTCCTCGTGTGAGCTTTTAACATCTCGCTTCCAACAGAAAGCTTTGATGGGCTAGAAGAGGACAATCAGCGCGAAGCCCGTGGAATGTATATGCAACTATCAGCATTTAACACAAGGAAAATGAAGGTAGTTTATCACAATTAGAAAGTAGGACAACTGGTATAATCGCGGTTATCCAAGCTGGTGCAGTTTTGCGGGATGGAGCAACCGAAGTGTTGACTTAGTACCGAACATTTGCAAACGCTGCTAAATCCTACCTACCGTGTATGTACTGCATGCGACAAGATGCTCTAGGCGGTTGCATTTGCATGAATCACCCATCGAGTGTTTCGTAAATTCTTTCCATCGTGAATGTAATCAGGGCTTTCAAAGTTCCCATGTAATAACATCAAATTCTGTCGGATGCAGAGCCTTTTGTATTATTATTTTGTAACTCGCGCCGCCTTTTGTTAAAGTTCGGTATTAATTATGAACTGCTGAAAATTTTAATTAAAATATACTAACAAAATTTTAATTACCGTTAAAATTACTAAAAACAAAGAGCCAATTTAATTTGCAGCATCTTCTGTTTACATTTTAGGATGCGCAACCAGGTCATCGGTTTACATTTAAAGGCTTTATTTTAAGTACAATTAACAATCGCAAACTCTCATTTGACTTTAAGATAACAATGTCTGGCACACGCAAACCACATTCACTAATTACCGCGTTACGGAGAAATCCGACAGTCAGCTCAAATCTATATAGCTAAAAACATTTAAGGGATCAGCTGATAATAATACCTCTGCGGCTGTGCGACTCCCAAATCGATTCAAAAATGAACAGTTCGCTTGACGTTTTCTACACTTGCTATGCATATTCACGAATGTAAAAATGTGTTCGAATTTTAAAGCTTACCACTGGAATTTTGGAAATAACAGCAGTAACTACTTCGAATAAACAATAAGAAATACACAATTCTGAGGACAATGTATTGATGCTTCTATTGTTTAGAAATAATAATAATAATCTATTTGTCCTGAACAACAGGCTTTGGATCGTTTTACATTGTTCTAATGTAAATAAGAAATAACGGTTAAGGTTTAATCGGTGTCCGACTACCAAGAGCGTAAAGTTAATCCAGAAATCAGGGATTTATTCGTGATATTTATACCATGATGAATGCTAATGCACCTAAAACTTTCCCATGCGGATAAATAATCAGAAAATCAATCGTTTCAAACCTCAAGAAAACGATCAGCTTACCTAATTTGCAGTTTCCTAGACACGCTAATTTTCGAGTGAACAGTATAAAATTAGTAGTAGTAGTCACCTTAGCAGAACCCTGGAAAGCTTCACACGAAGATGGGAAAAACACTGAAAATTGTCGTCATGCAAGGACTGCTATTAGTGCACCCTCGCCAAAGACATCCAAATTTAGTGCGCAACCGTCCCGAAAGAACCTACGACTAGTTGTAATTATCTTATTTGGACACTGCACCCTAAATCAGCACATGCACAGGATGGGACTAGCGGACAGCCCAAACTGTTGAAGATGCAACGGGGTTAACGAGACGGCGGAACACGTCCTGTGTCACTGTCCAGCTCTCGCAACAATCAGTGGATCCATTATAGGAGACTTTTGGACTGATATTGCCGAAATCAGCAACACCCCAATTGCGAATGTCCTCAAGTACATCCAAAGGATTGGATGGGTTGGGTGATGCCCAAATTGGAGAGGCAGCACAATGGGCCCACCTCGGAGGCCTACGTGGACGTGAGGTAACTCACCTTCCCAAAATGTACAATGGCAATGTCATCCTAGCAGCGTCCCTGCTCATATTTCTTGAAAAAGTAGCAAATAATGTTCATTTTTAGAATGGCACATGACTTCGCATCGAAAGTGTTCATTAAAACGTCTAAGCATCTAAGGTTTTGAAAATTTGGAATAATACAGGGTGTCAATGAAACGCTGCTATTTATGAGTGTACATTAAAAACCACATTTAGATTACGAATACAGTTAACTTTTAGTTGTGAAAAGTTGTAAGGAACACTAACATACTATTTCGAGTTTTCCTGTACTTTTCTTACATGCTAATATGTAATAAAGCATTCGTGTTTAACACCTCCTGAACACGTATCTTCTATTCGCTAGTTTTGGTATCCCTTAAAGTTTAACCTAAAGCGCTTGGAACAAAGCATTCGATTTGAATGCAGACATCCTATAAAATTCCCTAATATAATTTTCAAAATTGGTTGTTTGGCAAAATTAAATCTAAAACCTTGTGCTCCAAGGCTACTTCAATGAAATAGAATTGGTAGCCAATCAGCGAACCGTTTGAAAGATTTTAATTCTAGTATCAGATGAAACTTGAGTGCCAAAATGGATACTTTTTATGGGGCCTGGGCCTGCAAGGGGTTCCCTGCTTGCATCCAAGGCTACACAAAAATTCCGAACGTTTGAGCCAGGGTTGGATACCAGGTCCCTGGAATACTGGCATAGATAGTTTAAGGTAGATTCAGTTTAGTCAAGGTACAGTAACCCCCAGTGGCTTCCCTACATTAAGAGTACGAACAAACACAAATGTAATATCCAAACCAATTTATAAAATATTCTTTATCAACAACTACAAGAAAAAGATTTTATTTATAGTTAACAAGAAACACTTCAAAATCTCGAGTTTAATTTTCGTAATTTTAATTTGAATGTCGATATTTCTACGGTAGTTCAGCTAATTAAAAGTGAAAATTACTAATTTTGAAATTACGACTTTAAGTTTCATGTGCTCAAATTTAAAGCTATGAGTTTAGTGGTGATGTTTGTTTAATCTTTCATACTACCGTCTCCCTCCCCAGGAACCGCTTTCGCATTACTTCAAGGGGGTGCGGGCCTCTCTTACAAACTAACTATTCATGCAACATGCACCCTAAACTTAACCCAATGAAATACGGTAACCTCAGCTGGGGTTCGAACATTCAGTCGATCGTACCGCGCGTATCCGCAATGCTCCACCGAGGTCCCTATACTGGTGAAATTTAGATGTACTCTCAAGTTGAAAAATTCGACTTGATATTCTGCAAAATCTGACACCACGCTCTAGAAATCGACATGCTACCCATTAAAAATTAGTATTTCTGTTTTGACTTTGACTTTTCCGAATTTCAATTTTAAACTCGAAAACCTAGAAATGTTGAGGTTTATTTCAATACCTCTTGTTTTAATCTAATAAAATATCAGAGTTCGACTTCTTAGCTAAAACTTGCACTTTAACACATAAGGTCGAGTCTCCAATGTAAAATAGAGACACTGCATTAATTTCAAATATTGACTTAACTCTAGGCACAACTTCAATTTTTTGATTTGGGTTTAATACCTCACAAAAAAATGTTAAATTCTACTTCCGAATAATTTTCAGTAACGCTTATTATCGAAACAAATTTGGTACCCTGACTATTCCAAATTTCATAAAATCTACCCAAAAGCTCCCAACTTGTGCCATTATACAAACACACGTATGCATAGACACACTGACAACATACAGATTCATATTTTGGGTTTTTAATGTCTCATATTTCCGTCGAAAACTCCACATTGTTGGGATTATAGGAAAGAAACAACACATTATTCACACAAATTCATTCTTACACAATTCATATCCGGAAGATGTTCCCTTCAAAGAATTGCTTGTTTGAGCACTCGTAAACTCAGGTTGCCTAAAATCCGAAGGATCGCCCTAATCAATAATTTTTGCTTAATGATCATGCAGTCATAATTATTAATTACGGATTTGAAGAAATTTATTGCTAAATTTACAAGCGGGCAGATACTTCTGTGACTGGGAACTTATAAAATGCAATCCGTTCATTTACAATTACCCAGGGTTTGATAAATATTAGTGCAGTTGGCTCGTAGTGACACATCATTAATTAGCAACTTATAGGAATACATTAGAAATACGTTAAGTTAAGGAAAATGAGTTATTCAGCGGAATCAGTCTGTTGGAAACAAATCCTCGCATACAAATACGGCAACGATTTGTCAAGTACATCAGAAATGTGGTGATTTGTATAGAAACGATTTCGGAAGGCTGAAAACTGTAGAAGACGACATTTCAAGACTACCAATTTTTAGTGACCAATTTTCAGTAGAGCGAGTTGTAAGAAAGCGAATGTAAGAGTTCAAATGTTTCTGTGAGATGGTCTACTCTCCCAAAAATCTATCACAATTTCTCTAGAAGTATAAATAGTGACAATGATAGAATTATTCTTGTATTTTTATTTTGTTTTTATCTAAAAATAATCATAATTCAAATAATTACAGCCAGCTTGCAAGCATTCATAATATACAGGGAATATTTCTTTTTAGTATACATTGCCTATGTATACTTTTAAAAGAAACGCGACAATTTCGCCTATTGTATAGGCAACCAACTATACCGACAACTAAAAATCAAAAACAAACGTCACTATAGTTGTGAATTATTTGAGTATGAAGGTTATGTTGATGCAGTGTTTATATTAAATAAGTATTTCATCCTGTATATAGGACACAGATGATGACTTTTTTGTTAAATGCAAAAATTGACAAGGTGATGTTTTCGTCAGGTCCGTGCACATTATATTTCTTTTGTACAAAACACCTACATCAGCGGCAAAGTGGTGTAATGGTCAGCATAGCTGCCTTCCAAGCAGTTGATCCGAGTTCAATTCCCGGCGATCGCAAACTTTTTTTAATTATTATTATTCAACGTAGCATAAAATATTTCATTTCATTTCTTCGGTTAAAACGTGATTACTTTCAGTTTTTATTTTATGGGAATTTATTACGCATCCCTCTGATTTAAATTTTCTAACAATTGTTTGACACTAAATAAAGATTAATTTTATTTTTTAGCATTGAATTAATTTGATTGCAGTGGTCACAGCATGCGTGAGTTGTCTGTATAGTTGGTTGCCTACACAATAGGCGAAATTGACGCGTTTCTTTTAAAAGTATACATTGGCTATGTATACTAAAAAGAAAAATTCCCTGTACGTCTTTCATACAGCTGTAGATATAAAGTTTTCGTATCTGTATAAACCTGATGTTTGTGAATTGAGTAATGAAAAATCATTGGCAGTTCAAAAGTACGTTTATAGTACAGTTTTAATTATCAAGCAATTTGATTAACAATTGGTATGTAGGATGATAAAAATTTGATTAGTGCATGTCTGTTACAACTTTTATAACGTTTTATGTTAGTTCAATTTAAAAATTCTACAGAAAATCTCTCTTACTTATTCATTTCTTACCATAGTTTCTGAAACTGTGCATTAATAACAAATCATTTCATACACATCACAGCAGATTGTCATTTCATATGCAAATTTTGGTTGTGATTATGAAAATTAATGGATAAGAGTATGACGAATAAAATTGTGGAGAAGGTGAGAAGGGAGTTGAATAGAATCTGTTTTTCCCCAAGAAGTTGCTGCATTCAAGCACAACCTCATTAGTAAACATCTTCTGTTGTTCTTTATTTCCCAACTGATAATGCTTTAGTGGGTACAAATATTAAAATTATTAATGATATACGAGAATCAATTGCACAATTATAAATGTAAATATTTCCAAAATATACAATTTCACATATTGAAGAAGACTATTATTATATAGTTTAGAATTCCGTATGTATTTGTAAAAGAAAACATAAAATCAGTGAAATATCCAGGATTGTAGATCGGGTGCTGATTGTTCGCTGGGAAAAATCCTCGCCAAGGCAGTAGTTCGCCAACCGTCTGCTTGTCTTTATTTCTCAACCGATAATATTTCAATGGGTACAAGTATTAGAATTATTAATGATATATGAGAATCAATTGCACAATTATAAATATAAATATTGCTAAAGTATAAAATTCCACATACATAAGATGACTATTATTATATAGTTTCGAATTCCGCATCTATTTATAAAAGAAAACACAAAGTCAATGAAATATCTAGGATTCTAGATCGGTTACTTGCGGTTTGTTCACTGGGAAAAATCCTCGTCAAGCCAATCGCTCGACAACCTTTTGCTTGTCAGCCAACTGACTTGTCGAACTAACTATAACTGCATCAACGCATAAAAATTAGTTTATATTTTATTAGGCACCTTCGCGTTTGAAAATAATTTAGTACATCTCTTCCTTCATAAAATTAAAACCTTTACTTTTATTTTCAGGCACCATAGATATAAGGAGAGTATTTTTTTCTGATTTTGATATTTTAAGGAAAAATTTGTTTATGGAAGGAATCTGAGTGGATAATAATTTATTAACATTTGTGGAAACCTAAGGAGCTGTTTCTATATCAATAAACCAATTTTAACAATACTTTGAGAAGACATTAATTAAAATAAATACAGTAACAAATCTGATATACTTCTATTTAATTTCTAGGAAAAAAAAACAAAAATAACTATTACGCTATAGGAATTCGACCACAAAAGCAAATAACCTTGCATTGAGTGTCAACTTACTTTAGAGGAATGTAAGATTTTAGAATTACCAACAGCATATAGTAAATGCATACAGATAATATTTTAATATGTGACCATATTGCTTGACGAGCGGCTGTCTAGCGAGCAATCGGCGAGTCCCGTGAGCAACGGCAGACGAGCAAACGGTGGCGAGTAAGTGGGCGGACACCAATATCCAGCATACGTTCTCTATAAATATAAAGGACGATATAATGAAGACAACTTATAAATAAACGACTGTAATTTCATGATGGTTTAAAAATGCTTAAATGTCTACAACTGTCTTTTGTAATTAACAAGCTAGCAAGCAAATTGCGGAACAGTAATTTATATCTGAAACAAAGGAACACTCATATTAGTACCTAACAAAGCGTTATTTAATGTGAATAAATGTTATCTGCAGATTTTAAAGTATGAATAGTAATGGTTAAGAGAAAATACCAATTCATGGACGCTCTACACGATTTTACAATATAAAACGAATAATTGTGTATTAACGAAGCATGCTTGAAGCTTACTAAAATTATGAAAGTAGAAAATACAAAACGCATAATTAGTGCTTAAAACAGAACAGAAAAGAATAATAAAACTATGATATAAAATTAATTATAAATGTCTGCAATTTAATGAGAGGAAAAAAAATCAGACCAAACCAAATTTGGCGGACAGAAGAACTAGAAAATCTTATACTAGAGAAAAAGCAAGCTTGCAATAAATGGCATGCACACAGAACGATAGAAAACTATAATACGTATAAACAAACACAGAGACAAGTTAAGATAGAAGTAAGACAAAAAAATCGTAGTAGGAAAGAAAGTGCAACGAAATAAATTGCCTGATGGAAGGATCGTAGTTAATGGAAATATAGAGATCTCTAAAGACAATGAAATTCAATACAACGCGTAATAAAAGTAATGCAATCCAGATGTAAGAGTAGACACAATATTATTAGAGCTGTCGAAAAAGAACTGAATATGTGCTCACTAATAGAGAAGGAAGAAATAGTGATGACGCAAATATTGAAGTCACGGAAGAACAGATAGTCACACCTCTTAAATCAATGAAGAAAGGAAGATCTATAGGGCCCGGTAACATAGCAATTGAGTTATTAGAAAACCGTGACACGAAACTGATTCACCGACTCACTTTACTAATAATGCAATCTTTGAAAGAAAATGACACTCCCAAAGAATTAAACGTGTCATATAAACCATCTATCTATACAACGTCTAAAGGAGCAACACAAACAATTATAGAGGACTCAGTGTTAATAGTACACTGAGTAGGTTATTTGGAAAAGTCATCCATAATATACTCTTGACCATAGTACAAGATTAAATGAGAAACAGAGCTGATTTATTCCAGGAAGATCTTGCACTCACAATGTTTTTATACTGCAGCAAATACTCGAAAAACGAAATGTAATAAATTAAGAAACACATCTGCCCTTCACTGACCTAGAAAAGGCATATGAATCGATTCCCCGTACCAAATTATAGAGAGCTCTACAGGAATTTGAATTAACTCCTAACATAATAAAAATAGTAATACAATTATAGCATAACGATATTTCTCGTATAAGATTGGAAACAGTTTATCACAACTCTTGCGGATAACCAAGGGCATATGGCAAGGCTGCCCGTTATCTCCGATATTGTTTACTATATATAGTTAGAAGTGATACAAAAAAAATGGAAAAGAAGCGTTCAGGGCATGGACATACCAATAGGGGAAAACTGCATATGCTCCTTGAATTTTTCAGATGACCAACTATGCATAGTCCAAGACTCCTACAATTTGCAGTTTATGCTAAAAAGATTGCAACAAACCTATCGAGTTTAGAGTTTAAATGTTAATATTGAAAAAACAGTGTTCCTAGTGCTGAGTAGTCAGGCTCAGTTTCAAATTTCGATTGAGGACGATATACATATGAAGCAAGTCGAACAGTTCAAGTGTCTAGGAGTGATTTATACTAAGGATGGACTACGTACAATAGAAATCAGAAACAGAATAGAGCAAGCACGAAAGTTATAAGATGCTTAAATGGGATTTAGTGAGATAAACACATATCGAAAACCATTAAAAAACAAATCGAAACAACTGTGGTTGAATCAGTTATAATATATTGCAACTGTGGGTAATTACAGCAGAGTATAGAAAAAAAATTCCAACAATCGAAATGGATTATCTTAGACGAAGTGCAAGAGTTTCTCGAATGGACCATATCACCCATGACGAAATACGCAGAAGCATGAACTCACGTGACACAGTACAAGACAGGACAGATATCGACGGCGAATAGCGATGGGAACACGGCTTGGCTTGCAGCTGTGTAAAACCCATATATACACAAAAGTCTCTAGATATATAGTGCTGTATATGTGTTTCTGATCTGTGTTGTTATACGGGTCCGAAACTTGGACGCAAAAAAATATGAACTACATGGAAGCGTTCGAAACGGGGTCTTACCATGGAATTCTCAAAATTCCCTGGACTGAAAGGATGACAAACGAATATGTATTAAATCTGATGAAGAACGAAACTTCTAAACATAGTAAAACGAAGAAAACTGGAGTATCTCGGGCATGTGCTTAGAAGACAGAAATATGAACTTTCACGTTTAATACTAATGGCAAAATCTAAGGAGCGAAGTAGTTTAGCAGAAAGTAGATGTCACGGCTGAGAAACCTGCGTCATTGTACCGAAATAACAGCAGAAGAGTTATTTCATGCTGCAAAAAAACGAACCCAATATAATGAAGTAATTGAAAATGATGATCATCAAAACCTAATAATCGGGCAAGGCATGTGAAGAGGAAGCATTTATATCAACATTTTCTGATCTTATGAGAACGTTAAATTCTGCTTAAACATAAAAATAAATTTTTTACTGTTGTAGAATGAAAGATCAGTAAACATTGCTCAATTTCCTTTTTAAAATTTAAGAGAAAATGTTCGTTAACTTTGGTTAAGTTGTTTAAATGATATTATATAAAAATCGGACGAACAGTTTGTGATGTCAACGAAAATGTCAATACCTTTATTAAAGAGACATTAATTAGAGATGGGCTAAGATGGAAGTTTTCAAAGTTTGTAGCTGCCTCAATTTTGAAATTAAGAAGCTCCACTTGAATTAAGATATACTATAGACCGGTCTGGTTTCCTCTTCGGATTCACAATTTTCCGCAAAATAATTCATTCATGAATAACTTTAAGACTGATATTTCCTTTTTTGATATTCGTTTGCACATAAAGCATCGAATTTCGTAAAGTAGTTTTCAAGGAATACCTTTATAAAAATAAAGACATGCGATTACGTTTTGAACGTATTTGAATCAGAAAAGACCAATGCTGTTACATGCAACTACTCACGCCGAGTTACGCATACTTGAAAGCTAACGAAAAGAATTAGGGTAAATTCTAAATCTAGCTAATGAACTTTTCAAATGCCAAGGGGTGTATTAGAAGCTACTGAAACAACTGCCAACCTATTGAGGTGCTGGTAAAGTTCTTCTTCAAATCGGTGCACTTATGTTTTTCAAGTGATAAGATTCTGCCTTCGCCGATTAGGAAGAGCGCATAAAGTTTTTTAAGATAAGTTTTCGAATTTTTTAATTAATTGTATTCTGCCAAAATTAATAAGGGTATAATGAAAAATTAACCATCCTGTATATCTGCCTGAGCCGCCTTAGTGCAACCTGTTGGGGATGAACTGGGATTTCCTTTGTTCATTTCCAAGTCGTTATTGTGTATCACATTTACCATTCAACATAGCGCAGGGAAACCTTTCTGCCTGCAGAAACTTTAAGCACTTCTAGATGGATTCTGAACCAGCAAAATGTCTGTCGTTGCTTGTGCCATCATTTCGAAATCTTACAAACTTGAACTTCTAGTAAAATTCCTTAATTTACCTTGATTACATGTAGGCGCGCAGTGACTATATGTTTAGCAAACTTGGCTTGTACTCCTTACTTACTGTCCGTATGATTTAGATAATAGCGTTTATATGAAGACGCGTAACTACTGAATCTATGTTGATTTTGAATGAGGACCTTTGTGCATTGATGTTACAATCACCCACACGCACAGGGTCTTCTCCAGATCTATCACTAGCAATCTCACGTTAGAATAATGAGAAGAATTACAATTTATTAAAATACTCACGTTTGTATTTGGTTTCCTTTGGTAATAAGCGACTTCCAACGCCCCTAATAATAAGGACAATTTACAAATGCTTGTTTAGCTATTTAATGTTAATGCTAAAATAATTAACAAGCCAATTAATACCGAGAAACAAAACGGAAGAACCAATTTGTTATAACGAGAGGCTAAAACTATATAATACATTTTGAAATTCAATTAGTTAGGCATTTAAATACAAAGGGACAAATACAAAATAAACGAGAATGTTAAAACTCAAATATATAACACATCCTGAATATCAAAATATTCATAAGATCTCGTGTAGAGGATAAATATATATCAAAAGAAAGCAAAAGTCAGAATTTCTAAGACAGTAGTAATGGTGAGGCGAACATAAGCCGCTGAGACAAGGGCTGACACAACAAACACAAACAAATAATAAACACTATTGAAATGAAAATATTAAAGACGATACAAAGAAATGAATGCAGTCTGTTAATAGCGAACAAACTTATTGTAGAAATAAACAACGAAATGCAAAATTAACCTGCTCAGTCAATTCATAAACAGTATTGTTAGTAAGGACTTTAGCTATGGAAAAGACTTACTATCTTCATATATTTAGAGATGTTTTCATACAGGATTCAAATGTTGCTGCTATTGGATTAAAACGACTAAAACGATTAGTATTGCAAATAATTAGTATTATTTCTGTCAGTCGTTATGGAGCAACGAGTGAATATTAAATTTTGATGTATATTAACAAAAAGTTTAACATATGAAAAGTTGAAATCTGTATACGAGGATACTTATTTCGGACGTACGTGTGCTTTAATGTTTTTAAACGTTTCAAATATAAAGGTGTGAACCAGGCACCTCTAGATTTATCAAGATGGAGATTTGGTAGCAAAAGTTAGTAAAATTGTGGCAAAACATCACCCAATGACCTTCCGAATGATGGTAGATTATTCGAACGTGAATCAAGACACAAATCGACTAATTTTATATCAAGATTTCAGAAAAAGGAAGATTTGTGCAAAGTTATAACAGCAATAACAGAATTGTGATTATACTTTGTTCAGATTAAAACAAAGCTAATCACGTTCTTCTATAAACCGCGATTGATACATAAAGAATGTCTAGTAGTGAATAATTCTTTCTACGTTGAAATGATGAAGAGATTATTTATTCGCATTTCTCGAATGCAACCCGAATTTTGAGAGAAGGGTAGTTAGTTGTTGTGTAATAATGCTACTGCCTATTCTGCACTGATGTTTAGCCTGTTCTAATGCACCACGTCGTTATTGAAGTCAATTGCGTACCCTATAAATCTGTCTACCAGCAGACTTTCTTCTCTTTTTTAATATAAAAACTGTTCTCAAGCGCATTATTTCAGAGCGTAGAAGACATTACAAAAAGGTAACCACCGAATAGAACCTACTTTCTTCGGAGGCCTTTGCCGATTATTTTCAACAGAGATTACTTCTATAAACATTAAGCATTTCTCGTGCTAATCTCAGGAATACTATTCCAACCGTAACATTTCGAATTAAGAGCAACCGCTGATTATGTATTTGACTGAAGAAGAAATAGCCACAGGTTTGTAATATGTATGTTATAATAAATACTATAAAAATTGAATTATCATCGTCAACTTGAACAGCTCTACATTGCAACCTAGGGCACCCTATCGTAACCGGAATTAAATCAATGTTTTCTGACAGATTTCTAGAATATCCAATTACATTTGAATCTTCTCCATTTTGGAAGTTAACAATAAAGAACTAACTATTGGAACTTTGGTATGTCTTCAATAAATATATTTTGCTGCAGCTTCTCAATTTTAAACAACCAACTTTGCCAGATATTAAAATTTTAAACCGGCCCCTAATATAGAAGCACAAACGAACGATTTCCCTTGTACTCAGCTATGCCTCAATTTGCTCCTTGTCACACTATTTCAAGCTTATTCTATAAGTTTATATACGCTGTGACCCAGCCTACACGAAACTGACCTAACTACCGAACTTTTATTGAGTTCCGAATCAGAATACTCCCGCAATACTTGACCCGATCCATAACCTTCCAGCAGAGCTGTTATGACCTACCATCGGCAAGTTTATTTTGATGTTACTTTCTTTACGATTAACCCTGCGTCATCAAGGCAAAGTGGGCAGCGTACGGTGAGCTCTGCCTACTCCATTTTAACACCCCACAAACCTTCAATTAACGGAAATTGTAATCCTGGTCGAATACACCTAATTAAATCGATTTATACTAGATATTACCACCGAAAATTTTAAATTATAAATGATGCTAACAGTATCCGCTAAAGCGTACAGCGAGGCTTATCTGGCGCTATGAATTTCTTACATTATTATATAACTGAAATTATTATCTACATTGCTTTACTTGTTACAGTTAAGATTTTCGGTATGTATTATAAGCTTCTCGTTATTTTTAAGATGCTTTTAGATATTAAAACAATAAAAAGTAATATACCATTAAAATGCATCTATCCACTTGAACACTGAATTATATTTTTTCGCTTTATCGAAATTTAGTATTTTATTTGTACATTCAGAAGTCACGAAAGTGTTCCTTAATGAAAGTGGTGAGGAAATTAAACATGAAACATTAATACATAGGCATTGAAACTCTATCCTTATGCGATTATTATATGTACTCTACTCTCAAAAGCAAAAACCAATAATATCGAGAAGTAATTCTTTTAGTTTTACAAATTTCTTAATTCTGTTGGAAAATCTTTATATTTTACAAGAAGAGATAGGTCTGATTGCACCTCTCCAGCTGAAGATAAACTAAGTACATGGCCGCTGAAATGTAGCCAGTGAACTACTAATATGGCCGCGTTTTAAGAATTTTACAGAAATACTGTATATCCCAGTTACAGAATTTAATCCAGTTAAAAATTCCACACAGTATCTTCAATGCGAAGTCTTTTAAGGGCCGAAGAACCGGACATCTGTCTATCTATGTAGCTATTCCATCCATCGTCAGATGTAAGCCTCTCCAAGTCCTCTCCATTCCAATCTGTTTTGTGCCTTTCTCATCTAGTCGTAACCTGTGAATTTTTTGATATCATTCGTCCATCTACTTTGCAGACGTCTTACACTTCTCTTGTGGTGCCGTGGTCCCATTCGATAATTCGTTTGGTCCACCGGTTATCTTGTAGCCTGGCGATGGGACCCGCCCAACTCCATCTTTGTTTGCATAGTCGATAAACTACGACAGTTACTCGTGATCGTTTTCTAATTTCTAGGTTTGGAATACGGTCTGCTAGAGTGATGTTGAGCATGCGCCTTTCCATTGCTCTCTGCCTTATCTGTAGTCGTTCAATTATGTTCTTGTTTATTGCCCATGTTTCCATTCCGTATATTAGTACGGGGAGAGTATATGTTGGTCGAAAGTATTTGATTTAATTGTGTTAAATAGGTTCGAACGAAAGATTTTCTGTAGTTTCCCGAAACTGGCCCATGCTAATGATAGTCCTCTATTCAGGTCCGTTTTTAGATTGTCCTTAGTTATTTCAAGTTTTTGACCTAAGTATATATAGGTATCTACTTTTTCGATTTGTTGGTTTTGTACAGTGAGATTTGTATTGTTGATTTCGATATCATTCCTCATATATATTGTTTTGCTAATATTTACCTTTAGTCCTATTTCCTGTGATTTTGCTTGTAACTCATCGATCATTATTTGTAGTTCTTCTTTGCGTTCACTAATTATCACAATGTCGTCGGCAAAACGTAAGTGGTTTAACAGTGCTCCGTCTATGGATATGCTTTTGGTGTGCCAGTCAAGTCATTGCCATTGTAAATAACTTGGGCGAAATTGAGTCTCCTTGTCGCACTCCTCTACTAATTTTGACTGTATTAGTTTTTGCTTCCAAGTTCACCTAGAATGTGGCGTTTTTGTATATGTACTTTATAATATTTGTATATCTGTAGTCTATTCTGCAGTTACTCAGCGCGTTTAGAACTGCCCATATTTCTACATATATAATGTAATATTAAACTCGTTTGCCTTCTCTATTAATGTTCTTGTGACTTGTAGGTAGTCAAGTGTACTGTGTCCTTTGCGAAATCCCGCTTATTCTCTGGGCTGATATCTATCTAGTTTGTCTGTTATTCTTTCTGTGATGATCCTTGTGAAGGTTTGATAAAGTGTTGGCATGAGACTAATTGGTCTATAATTTCCCAATTTTCCCTGGTCTCCTTTCTTGAAGAATAGAACCATCAAAGTAATACGTTTGTCGTATAGCTGTTGTAGTATATATAATATAGGTGTTCCACCGTATATGAGCATTTCGATTATTACTTGATCTTCTCCGGGGGCGCGTCCACTCGCCATTTTCTTAAGAACATGTTCTATTTCTTCTATTGAAATATTTGGTATTTCCTCTGACCCCACATTTAGAACTTGAATTCTATGTTCTTCTCTTTCTCTAATGGTGGCTCTGACTTAGTATCATATATATATCATTGGCATATACACAGAAGAAAAAGAAGAAACACTTATACATAAATTATGAACAAAGTAATACAAGATAATATTTAATTTAATTGTTGGTCTTGTTTATCTCCACAGAATTTATTAATTCCTATTTAAATAGAATTCGTAAATGTTACTCTCGAGTCGGTTTCGGATCTTGTTTTCGTAACAACCATTTTGAAAATCTACTTTCAGCCCAATAAATAAGTTGTTGCAAATGGAAGTAATAATTTTATTCCCTTTTCACTCGGAATTGGATGTTTCTTTTTCAATTTGTAATCAAAATTTAAGTAAATTATTATGGCTATCTCTATACTTTATTTCTAAACTGTTTGATAATTTCGTTGATAATTCAATTAAATTTTCTTCTCCTGATAGTGTTTAATTATTCGATTTACATTTTTGAAGAGAATTTGTTACATACATTACTCAAATAAATATCTGTTGTAGTTGAGAAATAGTTCAATTTTTCTAAATGAATTTGTATAACCGTTGTATATTCAAAATTTCAGTTATCAGGTTGTCCTCAACTATTTATATAAGAATGCTGCAAACACATCAGAACAATCCTCTTTAGCTTTGATTGCCCAGTTTTTTTAGCAAAAACTTTTATTATATTATAATAAATCAAAAGATTGGCCTGTTTTCCTTGCACTGACAAATTTAAATCGCCCATTAAAGTATGTCAGCTAGATAGGCAACCTTAGCAAGCTACAAATTACTTTTAAAATACCATCATTTTCGCAACGATAAAAATACATGCATTCACGGGCAATGATATTCGAATGTTCATCATCTGATATTCATCGATGAAATCTAGGATGAAACCATTCTCGAATACGCCTAAAATCATTCACCGGTTCCTTGCTTTGGCGTAAGGCAGAAACTATCATTTCGCTACCCATTAACAATTTGGGTCGCAACCCATGGGTTGAGAACCGCTGCTGTAGAGATTTCTAACAACCAAACATTTGTACAGCTGTTATTTTACGCATCCTATTCTGTACATTATTCACAAAAAATCATCATGGGCATTACATCATTGAAAATGCCCTATTCATCATATAAGAAGGATAATTTGTGTTAACGTCGTTTTTCGAGGTTTAATACCAATCTGGTTCCAAAATAATTGTTTTGAAAACTTCTTTCGTAAACATACATTTCTTATATATAAAAGATAACAATTTTCATGAAAGTTATACGCTCTATTTAGTAAAATTTGAAACAACTCCTTGGTTATTTATTATTTACTACCGATAAAACTCTAAATTCTAAAAAGGTGCCCCTCCTTAATTGCGATCAAATATTTTCAAAGCAAGTCATAGCTATTTTTCCTTAAGAATATGCTTCTAACTCCATACAAATAAAAATTTTTATAAAAACTATTACTTTTTATTAAGCCGAAGCAGCTAATTTGTGTAAATGCTATTTTTCGTATGCTAAGTATTATACACACAACTAAACTTACATGAAATCACCCAGTATTTATTACTAATAATAATAAATTTGTGAGAACTTGTTATGGAGATAAGAGATTAAGGTTTTTGTTGGAAATAAGATAACTAATTGATAAAAGTTGATCACATGCACATTGAAAAATTGTGTCAGAGTAAATTTAACTTTGTATTCAAAAAAGGGAATATGCCCTACGTAGGTTTGTCAGATGTTCAAAGGAGAAGAATTGTTGCTCTTGTTGAGCAGGGAATATCACAAAGGCATATCGCAGCAATGGTAGGCCCCTCGCAGGGCGTTGGTTCAAAAACCTATGTAAAATGGCCTAAAACAAAGTCGTCGCAGAGTAACTAGTAATCGACAAAGACCGGTTTTTAGTTCAAATAGGTAGAAGAAATCCAACCTCTTCTTATCCGGAACTCCAAAGGAAACTTTTGCAGCCTACAGGTGTTTCAGTTGAAACAATACGAAAGAGACTTCGTGCCCGAAATTTATTTACCAGGACACAGTTAAGGGTTCCCGAGTTATCCAGACAGAACAAAATTGATCGGTTAAATTGGTGTCTGGAACACCAGAACTGGACAATTGAATCTTAAAAAAAATATCCTTTTTTCAGATGAAACTAGAATTGGTCTGAGATCAGATGACCGTCGAATTCGGGATTTAAGAGGTCAAGGCAGACAAGCTAGACTGCAAACTGCCAGATCTGTTCCAATATATAAAGGAGGAACTGTAATGTATTGGGGAGGTATTATGGAAGAAACAACACCTTTGCGTCCCTTACAGAAAAGTTTAACGGGTCGCCGGTATGTCGATTTGGTGCTAGAACCTATAGTTAGGCTGTGGAGAGGTGCAGTGGGAAATATTGTCATTTTCATGCATGACAATGCCTCTCCACATACCTGCAGAGTTACCACAGACTTTCTGGAAATAGAAGATGTCACTGTTCTGAGATGGTCTGCCTGCTCACCTGATATTAATTCCATTGGGCATGTGTGGGACTTCATTAGCAGAAGGATTAGAGCTCGAAGAGATAATCCAGGAAATGTGGATCAGCTCATTCAAGCCGCTCTAGAGGAATGGGCAAACTTACCTCAAGAACAAGTTGACAATTGGATTAGAAGCATTTCCCGTCGAATTGAAGATTGTATGAAGACTATAAGTTTGCCACCTCTAGCCCTAATATAAAGTATAAAGTACATATATTACATCTTCACACAGCTTATTCCCCAGTATTCCTACAGAAGTTTAAATATAAAGCGTGGCTTGTAGATACGGGTTTAGCTAGTTTATAATACAAAATAGTACTTGTCTAATCAAATATCATTTTTGTATCTGCCCAAAACTAATTTCAGTTGGATCATGGATAGAATATCTAAATTTTCGAATGAGTCCTTCAAAATATATTTATAAATTGCAAATGTCAGTGTTTGCAGTTAAAAGCATTGTATATATAATTAAGCCGAGGCGACATAATCCCTAAACTGTAATTTTATTATTGCATACAAGCTTTCAAGCGTTACTTTTGATCACAGTAAACTTATAGGGACGTTTGTACGTTCATAGTTACAAAGCAAAGCATAACATTTCCAACACAAGCTACAACTTTTTTAATTATTCCCATTACGATTAGCAAGTTAATAAAATGTTGGTTAGTGTGTTTTGTATGTTTTATTATGACAGAAGTTTGCGACTGGCCTTAACGAGTTAGTGGGAACATTTGCTTTCAGAAACACCTCACTATTCCTGGTACTACACAATGTCATACATGCAATTAATTTGAAGCTATTGATCCCTCATCTGTATGTATTGGTTCTGGAGAAGTTTCAACTGAAACTACCAAATTGGCTGCAGTAGGGTAGCGACAGGGAAGAGTAGGTCTTTACACCCCCAGCATTCTCTTCACGATAATCGTAAAATGAGACGCTGTGACAATAAAGTTCAATTTTCAGTTTAAGCTGACGGGTCCTTGTTCTTTCAAAGACAGAGTAGACGGGCTTGTCATATTCCTTTTATTAACATTAAGTTATAACCCTCGTAATCCATGCCAAATGTCTTAGTATGAGCTGTTCTGGTATCTAATTCAGGTAACGAGTCAGTTTATAGCGCTATGAACTCCTTCGGTTCACTTTAAATTGAAGGAAAAAATATCGAATAAAGAGAAAGTGGAAGATAGGTATTCTTAGAGAGAAACAGTATTTTACCGAAAATATTTTTCAGAATATCTTTAGAATAGCTTTATTATTCAAAAATGCTTAGAAAAAATTGAACGTTAGAAATAATATACGGACGAATGGATAGAACAAGCCACACAAAATGTTGTTAATAAACAAAATTTTGGATATTAATGTAGTATTTTCAATTTTAAAGAGGCAATATCTTAACTAAGTACTTATAGCCCATTGTTTTAAAATTGAAAACTACACTCAACAAAACGATTTTAAGACATTTTGAAATTATAGTAAATATTACATAGCCGGCTTCGGTAGTCTAGTGGTTAGTGGACCTGCCTTTAGATCTAAGGGACGTGGGTACGAATCCGGCCGAGGTCGGTGAGATTTTTCTAGCGGGGAGAAATCTGAAAATGCGCCTTCTGTCGGATAAAAAGTAAAGCCGATGGTGTCGTGCCACTGCGATGTGTGAGGCGTTAAAAATCACTACTGCAGTTGGAATTACCCCAGATAGGCAAAATTCTTAGTTAGAGTGTAAAATAAGCGAATGATGGCTGCAGTGCTAAGAGATGCTTGACAAACCGCGTCCTAGATCTCGCTCTTTCAAATCAACAATCAAATATTACATATGCAATATTGGGAAAACTTTAAACTTTGTAGGTTCAAAATTGCAATTTTACAATTATAGCATAAATTTTAAGTTTAGAAACCGCATATTTATTTTCAAATAATCTAATTCAAAATTATTGAACCTATTTATGATATCTGGAAATAAAATATTTTTAGATGAAAGTTTACAGAAAGTCAAAAATTATTGTAATGAATATGAAAATACCAATAAAAGTGATGTTATGATTGGAACTACGATGTTGGCAATATTTTCTACAATTCTAGTTTCAGGTCGACGTTTGGGACTATAACATCGAAATTTGAGTAATTAAGGGGAAAATAATTAGAGCTAAAGTTTCAAAGTTATATCTGCAATTTCTGATTCGTAGATCTACATAAATGCAATATAATCAATGTCGAAATTCAAAATTATTGCACATAAAATTATGAGATAGGTGACGCTGTCTACAATTTTAGTATGAAATCTGTATCTGAGACTATAAAGTCGAAATTAGAATACAAATAAGGGTTGAAGCTTCAAGATTATATAAGACGATATATTTGATTTAGACTTATAATGAATTAATTAAATTACAAGTTTCAATATTGCATTGTGGTTGGATCTCAAACCTAAATTCGAGACAATTAATATTCTGTTGTTAATTGTTTACTGCCTTACTTCGTTAAAATTCGTAGACATATGAAAGTGTACTGTCAAAATTCGGATAAAGAGAAATATACCTAGTACGAGTTGGTCTTCTAAGTTTGCAATGACATTTTCTGGGGCTGTCAAATCTAAATTCAGTATTAGTAATGTTGAATTCATGATATCGGAAATACCGTGCGTGTAGTTCGAGTTTTACGTCAACATCTGACGTCTGAGAATATAAAGTCGAAATTCGGATATAAAGAACTATAGTTTGAGTTGCAATTACAAGATTACTTGTCAAATCCAAATTCGCTATTAGTAACGTTAAATTCATGATATCGGAAATACCGTGCGTATAGTTCGAGTTTTCCGTCAACATCTGAGAATATATAGTCGAAATTCGGGTATAAAGAACTATAGTTTGAGTTACAGTTTTAAGATTACCTTGTCAAATCTAAATTCACTATTAGTAATGTTAAATTGATGATATCGGAAATACCGTGCGTATAGTTCGAACTTTACGTCAACATCTGAGAAAATACAGTCGAAATTTGGATATAAAAAACTATAGTTTGAGTTGCAGTTACAAGATTACCTTGTCAAATCTAAATTCACTATTAATGTTAAATTCATGATATGGGAAACACCGTGCGTATAGTTCGAGTTTTACGTCAACATCTGAGATATTATAAAGGACTGTTGCTTGAGTTGCAGTTACAAAATTACCTTGTCAAATCTAAATTCACTATTAGTAATGTTAAATTGATGATATCGGAAATTCCGTGCGTATAGTTCGTTAGACCATTACAAGATTACCTTGCCAAATGTAAATTACCTATTAGTAATATTGAATTTATGATATTGTAGGTACCGTGCGTACAGTTCGAGCATGTAGAGAACACCAGTACGGGTTGCAGTTTTAAGATTGCAATGGAATTTGCTGGGGCTGTGGAATCTAAATTTGCTATTAGTAATACTGAATTTATGATATCGGAAATACTATGCGTATAATTTAGGTATATCGTCGACATTTGAAAATGTACCGTTGAAACTCGCAAGCGGAGAAAAATAGTTCTAGTTGCAGTTTCAAAAGTGCAATGGTATTATAGGACGTCAAATCTAAAAACGATATGATGAACTTGAAACTATGGCATCGGAGATATTATGTCTAATTCGTGTGTTAGGTTGATGTCTTAGAATATACCGTCGAAGAACAAATATATAGAATATCAATTGTAATTATATGTAGTTTTAAGATTTTAACTTGCGAATTCTAGGTTCAGGATTATTAATAGTAAATATATGACATCGGACTTATAATTTTGAGGTCGACATCTAACACTATAAAGTCGAAATTGGGACATCCATCAAAGTAATTAGAATTAAAGTTTCAAGATTGTAACCGGAATTTATGTTGTTTAATTTAATTTTAAGAATATTAAATTTGAAGTTACAACATGTCGGATACAATCTTCAATTGGAATATAAGCTCACGCGTAAGACTATATTGTCCATGATAATATATTGGAAAAAAATATTACAGTTGACTTTTTAAGATTATACCTGGAATACCTGGTTGTCAAACTAAGCTCAAGGCTATTAATTTTTAGATAATGTCTTTGGAAAGATATGTGTTTCCGGCTGTATAATAGAAATTTCGAGATTATAGTTGTAACGGTAAGTTTAAAGTAAAAAGCAGAGAAAAAGAAAATTGAAAATTTCTTCCTTAGAGAAATACTTCTTCATAGATAGAAAGCGGTAAATTTGAAAAATGAAAGTTTCGTCGGTGGTTCTCCTGAAATGTAGAATCTAGAAAGGTAGACAAGGGAAGACTTACATTACGGCTTTATCTCTCTAACGTGCTTTTTGACCTTGCAGATGAAATGTAATTAATTCTTTTGGACGTGATTCTTCTAGACCTTCGTAGACTAGGAATACCAACTTGACGAATAAATATCTCTGCAGTGTTTAGAACTCTGCAGCTTTACCCGGAGTAGACGGGCTGGTCAAGTGGAGCACCGCCAAGCGTGGAGGCGATTCCGGAATCTAACGCGGACAGGAAATGAAATGCCGCGTTATTCATCAACCCGCGTGTTTCAGCACGAGATATGTAGCGATAGGGCTCCGGCAACAACCCCTCCACACATACAACGTTCATTATTGCTGTAAAGTTAATGAAAGAATAACCGCTCGCAGATACGCTGCATCTGTGTAAAAGTGTTTGTGTTCACAGCTGAAAGCCAAACGAGATGATATTTCCTGGAGTAGACATTCGTCGTTTAGCTTCCATTGGTTTTTTTTACCTTAGATTCAGAAGAAGGTTAGTCTTGTATACTCCAAAGGAATTTTTGAAGCCGCATTCGCAATTCCAACTATTTGTAGTGTTTCCAGGAATATTGCGAAATCTTTTCGCTACAACTTAAAATCACCTTCTAGGTTTCAAAGCAAGTCGTATTCTTCACGATGTGGAATGCAAACTAATAGATCTTACTTATTCTGTCACATAAATGTCGGTGTCACCGAGAATTCTGAAACAGACACGGCGAAAATTTAGACTTATTCTACTTCGCTGGGATACAACGTATTACATTAAATAGTATCTTATTAAAATCTACTTAGTTTTCAGGATTCATACTTGTACATTAAGCGACTTTAACGTAATAACGAATAAAATCATTACTCCTGTAAAAATAAATTCTTGAAAATAGTTTAATGAAGCACTCCATTTAAACAGTAATATTTACTGACAAAGTTGTTAAAGCTCCAGTGACTTAAAAATTTGAACTTAAACAGTATGTTCAACGGTTAATGTAAAGACTAAATAAATCTTATAAATTTTAGATGGAAAAGATTGAACGAAAGGCTTTTCCCAGACTTGCGCATTTTTAAGATTATAATGTCTGCATGTTTACAGCACCTTATCTATTACTGTCAGATCACAATACATACATATTATAAGTACATCAGAGTCTGTATTCACAACACGCTCTGATTTCATAAAAAGGTAGTTAATCTAGGTTTCATGTTTAAGAAGAGCTTCTACTACTAATACTGTTTGATCATGCTTTATTGAATACTGAATATTTGGTGTAGTACACAAGGAAAAAACCGGGCCACTTAGAAATATCCATATACTTTTAGACTCCAGGTATTATATATACTGGAAACTTTATTAAACTACAACTACTAACATCTACTTATCTGGTTTGTTAACAACTAAAGTGGGATCTCATGTATGAAGCTACGGATTTTATTTAACAGCAGAAATTCTTACAACTACAAAAAAAACCAAGGGAACATAAACGAAATAACGCAATCCCACCTCTTCTTGGAGTTTTAGTAGCAAGTGTTGCCTCTTCGTGCTCTTATAACTGCTTACATTCATTCTTGTAATTATCTTCTGAATAGTATCTTTGAGTTATTGTCCCATTCTTCTGTTAATGCTCTTCCAAGTTATTAGTGTATTCGGTTTCTACCGCGTCTCCCAAGCTCATCCCAGACATGATCTATCGGATTCAAGTCCGGACTAAAGAAGGTTATCGCATGACGGTTACTTCTACTTAAAGATAGTCAGATACAACTTTTCCTGCATGTACCGAGCGTTATCATGCATTAGGATAAAGGTACCGCCTATAAATGGAGCATACGCGACCACATCTTCTGGGACAACTTCTATCAACGAAGACTAATTCCGAGTGAGCTTCGTAGGAAATACCGCCCTAGGCCATCAAAGGCCTTCCCTGAAAACTGATGCGATGAGAGTAATTGCACTGTGGGTATTGTTCCCCCGGGTCTTCTCCACACCTAGTCTTGACCACAGTACCATATCAACAAAATGTTGACTCATCCCTAAAGAATACAACGCGCCATTGCTCCGCCGTTCAATTCTTGTAGATACGAACAAAATTTGGACTGCCTAGTCGATGATTTCTAAGAAGTTTTGGCCCTGTGACTGGTTTGTACGTCTTTACATTGACTTCACCATGATTTTGTCATACCGTCCACATGCTAATATTGGCATCACGTACTTTCAACAAATTACGTTTTACCCTAACTGGAGTAGTATCCCTGTTTCTTAATACAGACGAAACAATAAAACGCTCATCGCGCTATGAGGTGGCTCTTCTTCGCCTCTATCGTGGCCTTCTTCCAAGTAAACCCATCTCCTGATACCGTTGCCACACTCCTTGAATACTTTTTTTTTTATTAGATGTTTTACCAGCTCAACAATTAATTGTTATACATGGTAGAGTTCATAATTAGAGTAACGATAATAGAATAACAGATAGGTAATTATCACCTATTTAGAATTGTCAGTTTTTTGCTTAGAAATTAACACAATTTAGTTAATCACAATCAGACTTCATCACTACTAGTTCCGGTTAGATAAATGTCTTGCGGAAGTTTTCGTTTTAATCTTGTGTGTAAATTTTTCCGCCCTAGTTCATAGAATGTTACTTCCGCACTATTGTTAAGATTTAGATGGAAGTTCTTGGTCAAATTCTTAATGTGTTTTTGAATGGTTGCCATCCCTAGTTCATAATGTAGTTGTTTGTTTCTAATATACCAGGGGGCATTAACTGCCAACCTGAGAACTTTATTTTGTAATACTTGAATTCTGTTTAGATTCGATTTTGAGGTGTTTCCCCAAATTGTGCATACATATAAGACTAGTGGCCGTATCAAAGATTTATATAGAAGTGTGGCACATTCCGCCGTTTGTAGGGATGATTTTCTATTGATCAGCGGGTATAATTGTATAAGTCTACTCTGACCCTCGGGGCTCTAAGTAAATGCCTAGATATTTAACTGGTTTTGCATTAGCGTTCCATGGTATAATATGATTATTAATATGTACTAACGGCGGGTTCTCAATCCGTTTAAGAGTAAAGATTTTGGTAGAACTCTTGTTATGATTTATTGTCAAATTCCAAAGTTTGAACCATCTAGCTATAATATTCATGGCGTTTTGGAGTGGAGTACTGTAGCCTCTGATAGGTTAACATTTTTAGTCAACATCACAGTGTCATCTGCAAATAATGCTAGGTCTGCATCGATGTTAGGAATGTCATAAAGGAAGATATTAAATAAGACAGGTCCCAGTATGCTACCCTGCGGTACCCCTGCTTTAATAGGCCTTGTTGAGGATGAATACTGAAGCAACTAAGTTTACGGCAACATAACGCTGACTTCGTTCATCTTCAACCAGAGCAATAGTTTGGGCTGCCTTTATTGTTCGATTGTTAATTTTACAGAAATTTATTGGTAACACTAATAAGCGTCAAATTTATAAAACTTATAAAGTACTACAACAATTACAATTAACTCAAAGAACCGATAACAAACTAAAATTCAAATAAACTATTTAAAATTAACATCTATGCCTTTAAGTGTAAATTGTTTGACATATGAGAATATTTTGTTATTGTTTCACGTGTTACTGAACCTCCTGCTTAAATACAGAATTGTAAATCGCTGAGAACAAAATTCAGTGCAGTACATATCATAACACTGAAGTGGCCCGGTTTCTTTGCTCGCCAGTGTATATAAAGGCTGTGTATAAATTAACGAAATGCTACACGTGGTAATGTTCTTCTTAAAATTCTTATTCAAAAATCTTAATACTAAAATGTTTCTTTAATAAAACCCCGCACAAAAAAGTCTAAAGCATTGAGATCAAGCGATTTCGCGGGCCGCGACCAATCCACCTGTTTGGGAAGTGTTCCAATAAGCACTCCCTTACATTACGGGCAAAATGAGCAGGAGCTCCATCATGCATTTATATCATATTAGGTAGTATGTTCAAGGGAATCTCATCAATAGCTTCCAAAACATTGAGGTATTCATCGGCATTAAGACGATTTGGTAGGAATATTGGTCCACAGCCCTGTGGTTTGTTATACCCAGCCATACATTAACGGAAAACTTTTTTGGTGACCATATTCACGAATTGCATTTCTTTTGACGAACTTGTAGTGTCAAAATTTAACAATACCATGAGGGGGGGCTACTTATTACATTTATCGTTTTACAATGTTGCAGAAAGTATTTTTTATAAAAATAAGTTAATAAAGGAAGGGGAATACGCAGGAAGCATAGTAAAACATTTTAATATTAGGATTTTCGACTTGGAATTTTACGAAGAACATCGCCACGTGTAGCTTTTCGTTGATTTATATACACCTTATATAATCTATGATCGAGACACACATGCTTGAAAGTAAACATTTTATAAAAACTAATTTCGTTTAAAAATAAATTATATCATAATTCCATAATAACTGCCTACAGCACCTCATTTTTGAAATTACAAAGCAGCTTTTGCGACAAACATGTCTAGTTTCCGCCTCCGAGTTTTTTGAAAGCTTTATATTTCCAAGGGCTTTTTATACACATCTAAATTATGAATGTCCCCAAACGTGTAATTCGTTTTTGAGGAACTGTGATCTTGAAAAATTCATAAACTTGT
The DNA here is from genome assembly GCA_014611495.1 of Limonius californicus. Taxonomy (NCBI): domain Eukaryota; kingdom Metazoa; phylum Arthropoda; class Insecta; order Coleoptera; family Elateridae; genus Limonius; species Limonius californicus. The sequence goes on from JABXWE010008003.1 coordinate 31,375, forward strand.
AGATGGCTTCAGCCACAGGTTTTATTCGCAAATAAAGAAGAACTGTGCTTTTTCTACAGAAATACTATCCTGAAAATTTCAAAAATTTGGAAAGCACGCCATCGCGTTTAATTCTCAACGTGAGTATGGATACTAAAATTCAACTAGTCAAACGTTATGTTATTTGCACTAATTAGACCGACGCTAAGCTATGTACAGCAATTATAGTAATTTTAAAATAAAAATTACTCAATTTGCGGTAATACTGTTTAAAAATGTAGATTAGTTGTTGCAAAAACGTAGTACAAAAAAACAGTTTAACTTCTCATTCCAATTCTGGTATTTTACGAAAAACTAATTTTACCAATAAATTTTGAACGTATAGTGTATACTATGTAGATTTGAATATTCATAAATCATTTCGAATATTTCGGTAGCGATATATATATAACGTATGTACAGGATACTTCAAATTCGATGTACACTTGGGAATATCTTTTAATTAAAAATGCAGGGAAGCGGTCGGTTCATTCGAATCCATGTTCCAATTGCCAGTACATAAAATTGTAAATATTAATTCTGCATTTAATTTTTTAATACAATATCTTGAATCTGTCGTAGTATTGTGTAAAATTAGTCTGCATTCTTTGAGGCTTTCGCGGTTTCTCGAACTGTCAATATTACAATTTACTTTCGGCTTAGACCGCGTCGTCATTTGGGAGCTACACCCAGAATTATCAGGTAAGGACCGACCTGTAGCTTGTCTGCCTTTACAGGCATTTGCTCGAGAAGTTTGAGCAATATTTGTGTGTTATATTCACTCTAAAGATGCAAGCTGCAATGTACGCCTATTGCTTTTTACTTTTGTCAACAATAGAAATAGTAAGTACAGTACCAATACTTGATAATTTTGTATACAATACGTTATTGCTCAATGGGACAAATATATTTTTTACTGTATAGTACACAAGAAGGTAATTTTTTCACTAAAAAGCAAAAATCGTATTATTGCTGATTCTCAATTACCCGTTCATAGTGTATATTGGAGAGTTTGCTAAACTCAACTATAACAGTTATACAAAAACAACAAGTTATACAAGAAAAATGCATGTATGCAAAACAAATAATTTACAATTTTATCAGATAAAATATTATTATAAATATTAACGATAATGGTGAGCACAATTGTACACCAACGATGAAACCATTAGGGCTGTAGAAGTCTAAATGGTCATAAATCGTCAAAAATGTTTTAACATAATTCGTCTAAATATTAAGATTATTTTCTAAACAATTGAATCTTAAAGCCTTCATAAATATTGGTTTAGAAGACATATGTCTGGATATTTTGGAAGACACGTTGCGGTGTGTCAGTTATAGGATAGTAGATTTACAACATCATTCACATTTCTTCCATTAAGTGCTGATGCATGACATTGATGCCACCACATTCGTCGTTCTAAAAATTAAAGAAGTTATAAAAATATTGCGTATTTCAGAATTTACATAAATGATAGCACCAAATAATACTTACATATGTTTAATCCAAATCCTTTGGTAATCCTGTTATTGTATATTCTCTTGGTTTCTCCACCCACGAGTAATGTTTATGAAGGCGGTTAAATACGTCTTTCGCGAATTTATATTCTTCACTGCAAAGAGCTTTGTTTAAAAACGTATTACTTTGTTTATTTTGTTATACATTTTCTTGCAAATCAGCATTTTGTGTTGATGTTCTCCAGGATGTGAAATTCGGGAAATGTAAACGGTTTTAAATTATTTTTCTTTAAAATTGCCGTACAGAACTTTATTTTTTTAAATTTTACTACAGGGTATGTGGTTAAATAAATCTTAATGGATTACTTCGTATTTAAATATTTAGTTATATATAAGTTAAAACATATTAACTCCCAATTGGAAGGCTATTTGTCTTTCGGAAAATACTTGTAATTTTGGAAAGGATGACTAAAACTGCAATAATAATTTATAAATAAGTTGAGTACAGGTAAAAGTAACATTTAAATGTTCAATCTCTACAAATAACTACAAAAAAGAAGCAGTTAACTTCAATTACATTGGGAATAATTGCCAAGCAGTTAATTTACCAAATTTGAAGCTCTTCAAATACGCGACATACTGAAGTTGCCCTTCGAATTCGAAACGTCTTTTATTTATAAGTCAAATCTACAGATAAATAATTTTATAAGTCGATTAGTTTGAAATTCTATAGGTCCTCACGTATTTTTGCTCTAAAATTTCATAACCGAATTTTTCCATAAAATGTATATTTTCCTTACTAATATGGCATATGAAAATCACAATACAGTAATAAATTATGAATACGCAAACTGTTTATCCTTGCTTTCAGCACTGCCATCTTCTGCCGTTGGGCACTGTGTTTTATTAAGGTCCCGAACTTAGGCCGCTACATAAGGTAACGTTTTCTTAATGCGGTCCCTTTACTGAGACCCTTTATGCATACAATCATATAACAACAAGGCACCTAGATTGCTAGCGGTAACTGTAACTGAGGTCGTTTTCCATGGCGCAATATTAGGACGACCTGAAAATATGGTAACATGACATAAAACTCATTTTCTTTATCTTTTCGCTTTTCTTTATGCCACGGGTTTTTCCAGAATACATCTTCCTCTTGTGCAGCTTGGTCATCTCTTTCGTTTTATGGATGTTCTCGAGCTTTTGACCTATTCAATTGTTGAAGGATGTTGAATTAATCTAGTTTTATACTTTCCTGTATTCTGTTGTACCACATATGTAAATTCGCCGACTGCTGTAATTTCCAAGTTTCTGATACACCTTTCTGTACATTCATTATGGTGTTCGTAAACAGCACTAACTCTATCCAGTTGAACCCCTAACATTGCTTTAAATAGTAGTAATTAGTAGAATTTGCAGTACTAACATATTTAATTAAACATAACCGATACCAAATGTTCTGAAAAACATACGCATGAAGGAATCTGTGGTAAAATGAACAGTAACAAAGCATGGCCTTAATTAGCTGATTCAAAAGAGGAGTGGAAAGGGGTGGGAATTATGCGGAATAAATAATGATCAGACAAAACTTTCAGCTTACCGGTGTATATTAATGAGGCAAATTTTAGTCCGTGATGCGATTAACAACATATTTTTATTATTAACGAAAGGTATATGTATAATTATAAAGTTCTTCCCATTTCAACTGCGACTTAAAAATCCATCATTAATATAATATACTATTGCCTGGAATGAGGAAGCATTGCTTTGTCTTGATTTATTGAATATAATCAAGGTGCTACAGATCTAAATGGAAAAACTACGGTCACTCCTAGTGGTTATACGATAAATCATATGTACAAATATTTGTAGACCGACGTTTACCTCGCGCGTTGAGGTTCGTATGTACATATTTTTCAGAAACGAACAAGAATGTTACTATTCTTACCCAAGTGTGGACACTCAATGTCATATAGTTTAAAAAGAGGTCATAATTAGTATTTTACCATAAACTTTTGAAATAGAAGTCTATCCATGTTTTTTGGTCCAAGTTTTTTGTGATTATCAGTGCAGTACATCCTTTACTTCGGTGTTTCTAAAGTTATTGAGTTTTAGTAGTGGTCGTATTGGTATCTAATAATGTTCTGGTTTAACATAAAATCAATGCTATTGGATATATGACTAAGTTGTTTACAGGAGTTGTTTTAAGATAGCTTTAGCATTTTTAATATTCTCCTTCCAGATTAAAAACTTTATGGTTACCTATACGCATAGATCAGAAAATCGCACCATAATACAGGAAAAAAAATGCACAAAATGTGTCAAAATTTTACAACCTGAACAGGGACAACCATTTCTTCCACAGCGATTAACATAGCATAACTTAACCTAATTGACTTTAAATCCAGTTAATAGAATCTCTAAAGTTTGAGACTTTAGGATCGCCAAATACTTAACTCGATTTTCTTGCGGCCAACAATTTGCCCTCGTTTTACTTACACTTCAATGCGAATCGTTTTGTTTGATATATACATTAGTACATTCTCATCATATCATGTTTATCTGTATCTAAGGTTTCTAAAATATAGGGGTAAGAACATATTTGTAAAAAATATTGTGCTCTGAATGTCTTGGTTCACAATGTATGTTGTATTATTACTAGTGGCTGTTACTAGTACCATTCCTATAAGAATACAATTTTGACCCTTAAAAACAACGAAACAATTGTAGCAGAAAGGATAGAACGGTTTTGTAAGCACACTTGATCCTCGGAGCGTTAAATATCGTTAGAATTTTTTTCTTAGTATCAATTCCACCATAGCATATCTAGAACGTTAAGTTTTAATTATGATATTATAGATAGACAAATAGTAATAGATATCAAATTTGTAGCTGAGATAGAAACTGTGATAGCATGCACAATTATTGTCCTTATTACTATTTAATGGCTATACTGATTTAAAAGTTAAATAGATAACCATTTATTTGACTCGGAATCTGACCCTGGAACTTATGTTTGTATGACAGCCCTTCTCTGGTTAGCAGTTGTACGTAGAACCTATCCAGCCAGTTGCTCGCCACTGTGTGGTCGCCATCATTTTCTGGCCTGCCGATATATGTTGTAGGTACTTTTTAAATTATTTTTACTTAATAACGGCTAAAAATGTAGTTACTATTGTTTCATAGATACAGAAACCTTATTTAAGTTAAATTTTAATAAACCCTTATCCTGCGAGATCACCTCCACAAAGGATCATTTACTTAAAATAATAAAATCTATTTAAAAAATAATAATACTCTCCCTAAAGCTACGGTATCTGAATATAAAATTAAACCTTTTGATTATAAATCAAATGATGTACTGAATTATTTTACTAATAAAGCTAACATAACATAAACTAATTTTCCTGCGTTGGTACTTCTCTACTTCGTACTGCAAGCAAGTTTACTGTTAAGGAAACGGATGGCGAGCACCTTTCTGAGCGAGCAATCGGCAATTGAGCAATCGTCAACGAGCAAACGATCTAGAATCGCCATACGTCATACTTAGTATGGTATTGAAGCACCACGTCTTGACCTTTTTAATATATGTATTTTCTTCTTTATCTTTGTTTACAGGAATAATCTTCTCAAAATTCCTTGGTTACTAGATAAAATGCATTGTAATACTTTGAAAATGTAAATATTTGAAAACCTTTGCAACGATAGTATATTGTTCTGTACTTCTGTATTAAAATAAATATGAACACATTTTTAAACTTTATAGAATATTTGAACAGGAAAGTAATCAAACAAATAATATGCCATCCTTCTTCGTATAGGATCTATCGTGTAGTTATTTAATTCAAAAATAGGCATAAACAGCTATATATAATATTTGTAGTACAACATGAAGTGCAAAGGAAAAATTGTTAGTACCACAACTGTATAAAGAAGTATTTTTCAACGATTACAGATTTTTGCTATTTTGGACTTCTTATAATGCTGTTTAACCTGTAAAAGGATGTTGTATTTATATATACAAACACACAACGGTTATGGTATTAAGAATAACAAAGTTAGCGTTATTTCGAACTAATATAAAGTCATGAAGGGTACAGGCTCATGCCTTATTTATCAAAAATTTGTTAAATTACAATAATGTTATTTAGATGGTTAGGTTCAACTTTGTTCAAAGCGGTGTAAATTATTTTTAGGATAGGTGCTGGTGAATTAGCAATGGAATAAGTCCAAAAGGTAGAAATAAAGCGATTCTTCAAGATATGCTCCTCAAACTTCAACAAAGCAGCGATGAGAAAGTACAAAAAGTCATGTATACCAAGTTTTCGGGAAACCTTTCTTGGTTCCATTTAAGTTCTTGGTAATATAATCATAATCATCATAGCTAGTGTAACATTCCTATTCATGTTAAAACTTCGTGGAAATGTACTATAATTTCTGCTCTTAGTACCAATGATGTACTAATTTAGTTTCACAATGACGAAAATAACCAAGTATTCTTATATTGTCAATATTACAATTTACTTTCGGCTTAGCCCGCGTCGTCATTTGGGAACTACACCCAGCATTATCAGGTAAGGTCCGACCTGTAATGTGTCTGCCTTTACAAGCATTTGCTCTAGATGTTTGAGCCATATTTGTTCGTAGGCCCTGCCTGACTAAACAGGGCCGTGTGCTTATATTAATCAAACCTTGGGGCGGACAAGGATTTGATCTTGATGTATTTTGTTTGCCAGGATAATAATACTTAATCGGCTTATGCCTGTTAGCTGTTTGTGAACCCATACAAACTAACGTTTCGTAAGACATTGCAGCTTGCATCTTCAGAATGAATATAACACTGAACTCAAATCCGGGAAGCGGAGGTCCGCTTCGTACATGCTGGACAGAGAATACGCCAAATATCCTAAACACGACATTAAAATAGTTATTGGAGACGTTAATGCCAAAATGGTAGAAAGATGATATACCCAGCCCGCAAAAATACTCCAACGAAAACGGCTGCGTCCTAAAATATAATAACTGGTGGAACCAAGCGCGACCACCTAACTGTACATAAAGTGACCTGGTATTCCCCAGATGAACAAACACAGAATCAAATTGATCATATTTTGACTAACGCTTGACATTACTGGAACCCTCTAGATGTAAGATCGTATAGAGGGGCTAATGTGGACTCCTTCACTACCTTCAAGGGTCCAAACTGCGAGACAGAATCTCAAAGGTAGAAGAGCTATCAAAATTTAATGCACAAGTCCTCTCTATAGCGGAAAAGATATACCTAGCTGAGAACATGAGTAAACGACTCAACATAATAGAGCCACAGGACCTTACCACCAACCGATAATGAGAGGCAATTCAAATAAACCTACGAGTAGCGGGAGAAGAAGTACTAAGTAGTACAAGTAAATGCAGTAGAGACATAGAACACGGGCAATACTCAAGAAATACAGAAGAATAAGAAGGGAAGAAAAAGGTACACATAAACAGAAATTCGAAAACAAAGGAATACAGTAATTAGACGAAACCAGAAATCAGAACGAAACCCGAAAATTCTACAAAAGCCGTAAACCAAATGCGTAAAGACTACAAATCTAGGTGCAATATGTACTATGATAGCGATGACAACCTTATTAGCGAAGAAAACTTGATATTAGATAGATGGCAAGAATACTTTGACGAACTCCTGAATGGACAACCGAAACAAACAAAGAAGACATTAACCAAGAGGAAGGAGAAGCGCAGCAGAATTCACCGCTCCACCTCATAGGAAGTGGAGGACGCCATACAAAAACTCCACAACAACAAGTCACTAGGGTCAGACGAAATCCCAGTAGAGATGCTTAAATACGGAGGTCAAGAACTGCTAGACGTAGTGCACCATCTGATGACAGAAATATGGAATACGCAGGTCCTACCGGAAAAGTGGAATCTGGGAATAATATGCCAGTTACACAAAAAAGGTGATCAACTTAAATGTAACAATCATCGAGGCATCTCTCTGTTAAACATCGCGTACAATGTGTTATATAATATTCTTCACTCAAGACTCCAATCATACGTCGGAAACAATATTGGAAGCTATTAAAATATGTTCCGTAAAAGTAAATCGACCACGGACCAAATATTCTCCCTTCGCCAAATACTATATAAAGTGACAGAGTTCTCTATCACGACATTCCACATGGTCATTAACTTTAAATCCGCATATGATAAAATGATAAGGAAACAGTTGTACGAAGCTATGATGCAACTCAACATATCGCTTAATTTAATAAAGCTAATGAATATGAGTGCAATTACTTACTTATGCTGATGACGTGGATCCAATAACAAAAGACATCACGCAGAGAAAGCTTGGTATAACTCGACAGGGCAGCCAAAACAATGGGCCTAGAAATTAATTAAAGCAAGACAAAGCTAATGGTATCCCCCAGACTAGAATGAGACCAAGACCAATTCTTGCGTAGGAGATCCCCAAAGAAATTATGTAGTTGGGATACCTGGTTAATAACGACTCAAATACAAGCGGAGAAGTAAATACAAGAATCATGCTGGCAACCTGTTGTTGTTTTGGGCTTACTAAACAAATAAATTTTTAATGAATCTCCAGGAAAACCAAAATTATAATACATGAAACCCCAATTAGACCGATATTTACGTACGATTCGAACACGTGTCCCCTTACCAAAACCGATGAATCCCACCTGGGAGCATTTGAACGGAAGATGTTGCGGAAGATTTATGGAGCGGTACAGGAAGCAGACTAATGAAGAACAAGTTATAACCATGAATTATAGCAGATAAGCTATACCAGGACATCGATGTGGTACAAACAATAAAAGCTGGAAGACGTCGAGGGGCTGGACACGTGACGTTGATGGGTGACGAACAGCCTACAAAGAAAGTGCTGCTAGGAAAGTCGGAGGGTCGAAGGAAGGTAGAACGCCCAAAGCTCAGGTGGAGAGATGCAGTGGAAAATGACTTTCAGGAGCAAGGCGTCAGGAAATGGATAACAACAGCAGCAGACAGGGACTCCTGGTAGACCGTTCTTGAGGAGACCAAACCCCACGCACTCTTATGTGTATGTAAAACCCATTGCTATAATCAGGTTAATATTTTATGTTTTATAAGCATAATATTCAAAACATTAGCAAGATTCCTAGTTCTAAGGATAGTTCTGAATATGAAGTACCTGCATTTCCAAATGTTCTAATTTACTATGGTAGTTTGCCTGTGGATTCTTTTATACATTCAAAAACTGTAAAACTTGAGACTAAAATTCCCCTAATAGTGACTGCTTTTGTCAATAAATAACGTTTCGGAATGCTTTTAAGCCCGAAATTGAAATTCGGCAACGGTTGTTTCAATGTTAACAAATATTTCTTCTCAATCTCGTAGTTATTGAATCTTAGAATGCTGTGCAGCACAGAATTGAATAAAAGTGTCATTCTTATTAAAATTAATGCTAACCGACAACCGCAGTGTGGCACTAATACTCACAAATCAGAAAATTAGTTAGGGAATATTTCAGACGTGACTTTAAAACAGCTCGTTAAGGAAAAGCTTGGTACAAACTTCGTGACCTTTTTACACGACCAGTTGCCACAGTTACCTACTGCAAATACGCTTACAGTTGAACGGCAACACAGAAAATTACGGTAATATGTATAATTTAATTCAAACGTAAACTTTGCCAGGTTAAATTAAAATTTTCATGTATGGAAGCCAGAGAAACCTAGAAATGTAATGAAATTACGTCCAATAGTGCTCGCTTAGCAAGCAAAGCAGGAATGTTTTGTTCTAATGAAACTTAGCGAAACTATTTGTTGATTCTCTGACTGATGACATTTAGAGACGATTAAATAGAAGTCGATTCTTACATGGTTTAACACTGCAACTGAAATTTTTTAGACAAAGGTTCTGTTTCGTTTCCTTTTACAGTGAAGTGGAGAACTCGAGACTTTTAGCTCTACTATATTTAAGTAATTGATGACCCCTTGTTTTAAATTACACTGTTTACAATGTAATTCTAGATCTAGAGCAGTGTATTTACGTATTTACAATTTTATGCAGTACAAAGACATGCTTCCTGATGCACATACATACCTATATAAATATAACACAGCGTATATGTTTAGTGGTTGAGAACTCTATTAACTTGGCGGTTGAATTAATCCTGGCAAGAATTCCGCAGATTCTAAGACACAAGTCCTCGATAAACTTCTACCCCTTTAGTTAAACTATGTGCTGCCAAGAACATGAATACCGCCTTCCAGTTTCAAGTCCTTGCCGTCTGGTTATTTGTATAGGCCACTGTGCAGAGCGCGTGAATGAGCTTGAACTTTGAGAGGTTAGGTAAGTTGCGGTCTCGTTATTGTATTGTTAATTTCCTTCCTTTCTGAAGTGGATAATTTGGCTTTCAAGTCTACATAGACGGTGAACAACACTTCGAACATTCCGCTACGGCTTCTGCCTTTCGCAAAGTTCAAGCACGCGTCAAATCACTACCAAACAACCTATTGCTCATTTAACTAATTAATGGCTTTGCAGTATAATAATTAAGAAGTTAAGTGAAACTGGAATTTTTGATACTCGGCTTCTTTGCGAAGCTTGTATATTAAACCACCGACGGTTTGAGTTGTCTAGAAGTTGTAAAACCCACAAGGAGCATAAGTTTAGAAATTAGTTGACCAGCCCGTTTCACAAGCTGCAGTTGTTTCAAGAAAACCCTCCATTTATCAACTTGAGCTTAATCACGAAGAAATATATAAGTTTAGATAAATTTGTAGAAGTTCTAACAGGTTATTTCCTAAGCATGGCCACACCGCTGAGGTATAAAGAATGTAAACTATAAATTACAACATAAAAACCTCTTGTTACAGAGATGCAGTGTGCCAAGGAATTTTATAAAAACTGATACTTCTTTAATGAATTTCAAACTTAAAAATAGCGTCGTGGAATGCGGACAATTTTACTACTAATACTAGAATTTTCTGTCAGTGCGAATATTGCTTTCATTAAAACAATTAATAGATACAGCGTTTTAATCAATATTCAAAGAAAGAATAATAAAATAAAAACTATATAAATTACGTAAAATGTGTAATATGACCTATCCCTTTCAACGTATATTCTGAGGTTATAGTAAAAAATTCACTGTTTGAAGTAGAAAAAGGCAGAAAGACTAATAGCGAGATGATTAACAACATCCGCTATGCTGGTGACACCACTTTAATACCCTCAGCAGCGGCAGAAGTGCCAGCTATAGTGGAAAGAGTAAAACAAGAAAGTGAGGGAATGAGTTTTTAAACATAGATAAGCCAAATTGTTAATAATAAGCAGAAATTGAGTAAATGTTAGATTAACCACAGCCAGCAAAGGAGTGGAAAGAGCAAGAAAGTTTAAATTTCTAGGCTCATGGATACACGAAGAACGGCAGAATAAGTTAGATATACGATCAGGAATCGAGATTGCGAGAACTTGTTTTAAAAAAATGACGAAACTAACATGCGACGAGAACCTTAACATACCAATATGGTTGAGAACAATATAGTCTATATTACATATGGCCGATTTTACAATACAGCTGTGACATGAACATTCAAAGAAAATACTGTCGGAAAAATAGAGAGTTCATAATGCCGAAGTTAAGAAGAACCTTCGGGATAGACTTTCAAATAAACACATTCTGGAAAGAAAGGGAACAGCACAAGAACTTCTACTACCACTTCTAACTACAAAAAAAGAAAATAGAATTACCTGACGTAATAGATGACATGATAGATACGAATTGTTACAGAACATTATGACATGGAAGATAGAAGGAAAAGGGGGTTCCCGGTAGAAGAGGTACAAGCTGGCTGGAGAATACCAAAGCATGGACCGTGTGACAAAAACGGGCACATTATTTGTATTGGCAAAAGACCGCAACCGATATTCATTAATGACAGCTAATCTGCATTAATTGAGGAAACATTGGAGGAAGAAGAAGAAGTCAAAAATCCTTGTAGTAGCAGTTTCATGAAGGCAATATTGTATAAACCTTAAAATATTTTTGAATAATATGTTTAACTGTACTAATATTTCTACGGTTAAAACAAATAAATTGTTATCATCCATTATTAATTCCGTCTCCAATTGCTGCTAAACTAGACAAAAATATCAATGAACATTTTATATGTAACTATTAAGTCACCAAAACAATAATACAATAAAACACCGATTCATTAGAATAATTGCTCTAAATGATATAAGTATTTCTTCTTCTTCTTCTAAGTAATATTCTCGTACAACTTTTTAACTGAATGTGTACTGCACCTCCTATTACTTCCATTTGAACTATATAACATAAAATTTGAAAACACTTTCCTATTATCATTTTATATTTCAATATATTTTTAAATGTATATATTAAAAACGTTTAACTTTATACATACTAATAGTTAGTTGTCAAAATTGTAACTCATATGATGATGTTACATATTAGCAAATTTAGCCCAATCTTAGGTTAATTTGTTATAAAAGTCGAAACATTAAATCCTTTTAATTACAAAGCAGAAGCAGTAACAACAAGAAGTAACAACAAAGCAACAAGCATGTAGGCTTATAATATCAGTTGCATGAATAGTCACCCAGCGATGTAGGTAAGAGAGACTGCTTCAAAACGCCCAAAGAAAAAATAACTACCATTTAAAGTAAATATCCATCTGAAAATGATATTATTGGATTTCTAACAATCATATTTACTGCAATGAATTAGCTTTCATTAAACTATGGCATATTTTGAAAATAAATATAAGATTAAGTTTTAATGTTTAACACCTAAGATAAACTTTATTTTTAGTAAATGTAGTAATTAGAGATTAATAAACATACAACATCTAGAAATCATACTTAAAATTTAACCAGTACTTGTTCAAACTGAATGTTATTTTTCTTAAATCTAACGAATAAATATTAAAACATAAGTATATAATCTGCAATGATTACTATATAATATTATTTCTCCACGACCACTACGGAATTTCACAATTCTGAAATCAATTTTAATAATAGAAAGTTAACATTCTAACCCTTGTTATGGAAGAAATATTCTAAAACACTTACCGGCTTATGCACTTTGCATGTATTTCATTCCATCACTAGTAATGGAATGAATATTCAGTAACAGTATAACGAAAAAAAAACAGTTAGTCTAGAAATCCATGACTAACAATTGATTTGAAACGTCATAATTTTCCAAAATCTTTGTAAATATTTTTTACGAATCTTATTAATTTTATTGTATGTATTTATTACATATCTTGTGGTCGTGGAGAAAGTATAGTCTGCTACTCGATTGGGAATGGAAATTCGATGTTCGAGGTTCCTCACGCTCGCCTTCGGCTCGCGTTCGGAAGATTCCGCTCGCATCGAATTTCCATTCCAACCTCGTTACAGAGTGTACTATTCTAATGCTTCTATACATTGGTATATAAAATATGTTATCATTTAATATTTCTTAATATATCTGTTTCACTTTTACGCACGTATACAGTAGGTAAAAAAAGGCAGAAATAATATTAATTCATAAGAAGGGAGATAGAACAACACAAAAAAGTATATGGCAATCGGTAAGCTATCATGCATAACCTGTTCGTTATGATTATACAATCGAAAATCTAGACATTATACATCCTTAAATATCTACCAGTTATGCGAACAAACTGAATTCAGGAAAGGCTATTTTACAATAGATCACTTCCATACAATCAACCTTGTAATAGATAAATACAATAAATCCTGATACGTAACCTGAATAGATCGTATTGAAGTATACAAATTGGCAATTTTTATAAATTTAAACACTATTGAAATTTAACTTTGTAATAAGTGTATTCTAAAGAACTTCATAATATGATAATTTTTAATTAATTAAAACTGCTTTTAACTGAGGTATTTAATCCTGCTCTATATTGAAATTATAATAATAAACAAATCAGCATGCAATTATTAGTTCCCAAGGCTTCATTTTCATTATTAAACTGTACTAAGTAAATTAAAACATAATCTACTAAAATATCCACGAATAAATAGAAGGAAGTTTTTTTTTAAATAGTATAGTATAGAAACAAAAGTATTTAAAACGCAGTCACATTAATATGAATAATTAGATATCATTGTGGTGTACCACTACATGCTTTACATACGTTACAGTAACTTAAGTTAAATATTTATTACAAAGAATTTTAAACCTGATTAGCAAGTATAAAATGGATGTAAGGCGTGCCCTCAATGCATGTATACAGTATGTTAGTAGTTAGAAGTGAAATGCGCTTTTTAAGGGATGGAAAGCATTTAAATGGTACAACTGAAACAAAACTGTAGGTAACAAAGTACTACAAAAAGCAATTATTAAATCAAGTAGAACAGATGCAATAAAATTTCCCTTAAAAGGTTGGAAATATTATAGAACAACAGTGAAAATTTAATTTGACCTAATAAATATAACCGTTAAATCATAGATATCTGTACTAAATAAGGTTATCTATGACATGACTTTGCTGAACTGTCATTATTTTATTAATAATATCGTATTTTTACAAATAATTAGAATTTCTCAATATATTCAAATCTGCAAATTTAACAAATATAGAAACCTGATTAAAAAGAAAATCCGAAACATATTTTAATAATATAAACACTTTTAATAAAGACAAGCCCAATTACTTACTTTCACTTTTACTTTTATGTTTCTTCGTATACAAAAGAAACTCTACGTATTCTTGACTGGGATTTTGTCTAATGCTTCCTTTATAGATACTTAAAGATAAATAGAAGTGCCTGTGGGTAACCACCCACCCTTTGCAGACATACATAACTATGTATTTCTGGGAAAAACTCGCAAGATAATCGTGAAAATAACAAGTTCCAGGAAGCTTCTAACGAGGCAAAGGAAACCGAGCAGCAAATCGGCCTTGCTGCAGTAGCACAACAAACATGTTTTTCGTAAATTTCATATATCGTAAATGCCTTCAATTCTTATGTACTATAGACCGGTTCAATTCGCATTACAATACGTACCGTATGAGTGGATGTAAACAGCAAACATTTTGAAATTCCAAGGCCTCGGGCTACACATACAATATTGTTATTTAAATGAGGCAGCAGATGAATAATATAAATACGTAATATATTTTAGCAATGTTTTACGGAGGAGAATGTATGTCAAGTATGTTTTATGTAGACCGGAATATGTCCAAGAATATCGATGAATCGACAAATCGTGAACTTTTCTCGTTCGCGGACGCTGCTGAGTCGATTGGGACCTCGCGGATATAGATGGATTCTCCACGGTGCACTATTGTCTCGAGATAAGTTTAAATTTTTAACGTACTCTATCGGCTGCGCTTTTACGTTTCGTTTTCTTTTATTAAACTCAATAAAAGCGTCTAATCAAAGAACATTTCGTCGTTGTAGGGATTTACATTTGAGCACCAATTTCAACGTCAGTTACAATTTTCTCAAATTGATATCGCATTTTTATAATACGTTCTTGCTTTTCATATCTATAGATTCTGTCAACTGGAATGCATTTATATGGTTTCGAACCGCTTAAATACTACACATTTGATTTGATTATTTTAAGCGATCTATATTTTTATGTGGGTGCAAGACATGGGCCACACAACAGAATCAGTGCTCTCGAAGAATAGCCGGATCATTTTAAATATGTAAACATTATAAAGTATTCTACAGATGTCATGAAGTTAAAGAAATAGAGAAAATGCTATTCAATTAATAGCCTCAGATAATGAAGTGATAAAAATATTTGGAAGTAGCAAAGGAAAAAGCAATAGGTTGCTAAGAACTTAAAGTGGATAGAAAATGGAGTTACATATGTATTACTGAAAAAGTTCATTCGAGCTTGCTTTCTGTAATTATATCCTCGATATTTGTCTTTGCGGTTTCTAATCCAAACGTCACTTATATTTGCATTGGCAGCTGAAGTGGTATTAGTGAGTTCAACAATATTACAATTACTTACAACCAAGGATGTTATAGACGGTGGATGCGGCATTCGCACGCTGTTGTGTAGCTACTCAGAGACACCAACTATACCGAATATAAAACACATTACCAATTTTCTTCTTCGAGGAATTGTAGCATCCATTTGCTACACAATGTACCATTTTAATGAAAGAAATTTTATCACTAAAATAAATAAAATTAAACTTAAGTAAGTAAACGAAAGTACTTAGAAACCAATTGGTGACGTGGGACACCAAATGTATAATAATTTGGTGTTATAAAGTTATATAGCCCGTAGTATACAATGCCGCATCCTTGGTTATAGCTAGTATTTATTATACATTAGTTCCGAACACCTTCTTATCAGTTACTACAAATAGTATGTGTTAGGCAACGAGAGAGGTTTTAAAATAATAACAGTATTACTACAGCTATAATACTTCCCTAATGAAATATTGAGAATGTATAATATAAAAACCTGTTCTCAATGGTAATGGAATAAAGTGATTCCTGTCATAAATAATACCTAACTTAGAAAGCCTAGCAAAATAAGAGGAACGTATTTTACACTTGCAAACAATTTACCGAACAGGTATAGCTATGATTGTATGTAGGTATCTCAAGTAGGTCATAAACAAACTTATTCCTGAAAATGTTATTGTTTATGTATTTCCATATTTTAATAACGTAGTGAAACATATATAAATGCATATACGACTATTTCCTTCATTTACCAAAATTTAGTCAAAATAAAATTTCCTTAATTTGTTGTTTGGCGATATCTGTGAAGAATTTGATATATCTGGATTTTATAAAGATAGCATTGAAAAAATACTGTCACGCCTTTAATCTTTACTACATACAAAAATTGGTTGACTTAGAAAAACAACCTCATACTCCGCCACTGCTTAGGTAGGAAATTAACAAGTTGACAGATGCTAGTATCCCGGAAACCCAATCGAAAAAGGAGTAGGTTCAAAACAATTAATTAATTAATAGGCGCCACCGACTTAATAATAATAAATAATTTTCTAGCATCGTCCGAGGTGGTAAATGGGAAGTCGGACCCCAAGATTGTTAATCACCTACTTTTTCTATCTCGTATCTCCCTTATGTAGCTTATTTACAGATCGTTTGAAATAAAAGGAAAGACAAGTTGCAACCAAACCTCATTTGATGAATATATATATCACAACGCCCACAATTATAATCGTTCGAAACAACAACTGAATAGCAGTCCCAATTTTACGTTCCCGAAATAAAAATTAATGACTTACTTGGGCAAGTCTCAAACAACTTAAGGACTATAATTGCGCTTACCAGTACATAATAATGTTATATTTTTACGCAAATATGTCATTAGGAGGCCTCCGAAGAACGATATCATTCGATGATCATAAACATCTATGAATAGCAATGTTCAAACTAAGAACACATTAAATGCAATACCGCCTCACTCTTGCAGTACCCTATATATATGGTTTACGTAAAGTTGGTTCCCCCGGTAAACGAATTATTACAAGTTGTACTTATTATCTATACATATTCTCACTAAATCCTAAATAGTACAGTACAATGACCCAAATCAAAGAATGAATTAATTACTAATCGTAGATAGTGAAATTATAAATAACAACAGCCAGGTTATGAAATTTAAAACGTAAACAATTTTTATTTCACTTCCATTTCAATTTGACACGGCTATCATTACGACTGCACTCCAGATCTGCTATCACCGGCTTCAGGCGTGCCTGTTCTGTCTGTGACAATCAACTGCCCCAAGGTAACTCGATGAAGACTGCTTATCACTTTGGGCCAAATGGTAGAATGCAGAATCTTTTGGATTTTAATTACGGTTTTCCCGTGCGACGTATTTTGCCTAAATAAATTCGTTGGATATTAGAATTACAGTTCAGGAAAGATTTAAGACTGAACAAATTTCTATAAATATTTAACTCACCAGTAGATGGGACTGGCTTACAAAAAAACTATTATCTTGACCGGAATAATTCTATCTTGGACAATTAAATTCCTGGGTTATCAATACTTCCTCAACCATAAGCAGCAACCCCTGTATAGTGAGTTTCAAATCGGAAAAATGATTTCCAAATCGATAGCGATTTAAATAAACTTCACTCACTGTACACAATTACTGCCGATCAGGACGTTGATATTTAAGTGACCTCTTTTCTAAACTAGCCGTTCAAACTTTCTGTTCCCCCCCTGAATTCCCGAAGTCTAATACCCTGTG
The DNA here is from genome assembly GCA_014611495.1 of Limonius californicus. NCBI lineage: Eukaryota > Metazoa > Arthropoda > Insecta > Coleoptera > Elateridae > Limonius > Limonius californicus. The sequence goes on from JABXWE010008003.1 coordinate 49,115, forward strand.
TTTCCGCCGATAGTGTCAACTTCGAAATGCAAACATTCCTAAAATAATTAATTCGCCACTAAATATGTAGAATGGGTTGCCTTCAACCAGGAGCGGAATTCGTTACAATACATTAGACAGTTGTTAGAAAGAAGAGGGGAATGTTTATACGAATTTGTAATCTAGCACATTTACATTTGGAAAGTACCCAGTTGCGTACTTTTGATTGTGATTAATTACATGAGCTTGTTAATATACTGCACGTTCTTATATTTCAAATAAATTGCACAGTTTGCTATCCCAAAGCGCATCTTTTGCCACAGGCTATAAGAAAAGTAATTTTTGTGTATGATAATGCATTGGCTGCAATTTACTATTCAGTAAGAAATTTATCGTACAAAAGTTTTTATAAACCAACTATCAGTACATAACTATCAGATCACTGCTGAGTTTTGATAGTTTAGTTAGCTCAATGAACGAGTGTTTATGTCTAATCCCAATACAATAGCAGAGCTTAAGTACTTGATTTCTAATAATATTGTAGAAATTCCATAAAATATGTTGCGGAATTCTGTAGAGCGTCTGGCGAAAGGAAACACTTTAGTATTTTATTAATGGAAAACAGCGGTCATATGCACCGTTAAAAATAGTCTATGCGTTCTCGAGTATGTATGTATTCTTATTTTTTGTATCAGTTAATGATGGTGAAAATTCCAAAACAAAAATTTTGAATCAAAAATCTCGAATTCAAAAATCCCGAATGATAGAAATCTCGAATGACAAAACCTTGGAGAGGCAAAACCGCGAAAACAAAAATCCCGAATGATAAAAATCTCGAATGGCAAAAATCTGGAATTGCAATGAAGAACGGCGAAACAAATATTCGTTTCCAATCACACAAATTCATGCTATTAATTGTTTCCACGTTGCAATTGTTATATGAATCATAAAAATTTAAATATTACCTTTTAAGATGAATTGCGCAAAATTTAAACTTAAATGTTTAATTATTTACACTAATATACAGAAAGGCAGTGCGTTTTCGTCTCTTATGGAAGAATGTATAATTGGCCGTACGAATTATTTAAACAATTGCTGCAATAAGCTGTTCATGTTCACCTACACAAGCAAAATATTGCAAATCCTTACGAAAAGGTTATGTAAGTAGGTATTAAAAATCACATTATTTTTTATTTTGCATAAATAAGTATTGTAATGTTGTAAAATTCGAGATTTTTGTCATTCGATATTATTGCCTACGAAATTTTGTTTTTACCGATTTTTGTCATTCGAGTTTTTGTCATTCGAAATTTTTATGCTCTAGAGTTCGTCTTTTGGGATTTTTAGTTTCGAAATTTTCACCCAACGATAGTGAATTAGAACAATATAAAGTAAATTTGAAATAACGCCAGTAGTATTTTCATTTTAAGAAGTAACTATAGTACATTAATTTAATAGTTA
>JABXWE010008004.1:0-41209 GCA_014611495.1 Limonius californicus
CGACTTCAGACCACCTATGGACAATATTTTGGTTAAAGCACTTTTTGAAAAAAAGGTGCCACTTTTTTGTACGTTTTTCACCGGGGTATTATTGTCAAGGCAATAATTAATAACCCCTCAGATGATAAACTAGTAATCTGTAACAGTTTGTCTCCGGCAGACGTTTCTATTCGACCTTTTTAAAAAAATGGAAAAATTGCTAGTATCAAAAAGCTTAGAATACCAATATGCGGGAAACGAAATTCTGTCGCGGCGACGACCTCACCCCAACACAGCATGCCTGTTACTGAACATGAAAACAATTGTCTGCTATTTTATTGTCGCAACACGTCGGCGACCTTGACGAGAAATAGTGGGAAACCGCATGTGTTCGAGTTCACCCCGTCTGTCCGACTTCACCCCGGAGACCACGCAGCCTTAACTCTCCTGATCGTACGTGAACGGGCGACGGATGTGCGCAACCCGGGATTTTTTGTAACACCTACCCCTTTACAATTCTTATGGCCTAAAACGCAATGCACGATGACGACAACAGCTTATGACCCTCTTATCTCTTTATCTATAGTTGTCGCCTGAGGAATTTTACCTGCCTATTCTTATTTCTGGGATAACCAATAAATATATTTATGACTAAACAGCGGAACTAGAGTTTTTAGTCTGGAGTATTTTGTATGCCAAATTTTGTCTGTATACAAGGTGAACTATTTTTCAAATCGATCTAGCGTGCTTATTAATTATAACAGAAAAATAGTGTTGGGATATTTTGCATTCCGTAACAAAGCGTACATAAATTTATAATTCCGCAATATACCGATGGGCCCATAATTAAATATCAAGTGATCAAATTTAAACACAAAAATCATGCCCGAGTTAGATTCAGGAAATTTAACTTTGACAACATACAGAACAAATAATAAATAACACATGTATCTAGTTCAAACATGATTTTCAATTCAGTAGGCCACTAAGGATAACTTTGAATTGGATGACTTGATATAACAGCAGTGAGATAGAAGAAAAGTAAAACACGTGTGACAGAAAGAGATGGATATACACAAAAATATTTTAGTAGACATGAAGCTGATTATAATTATGACATAAGTAGCATTACAGCGCCAAAATTTTCTAATTGCCAATCGTCAAGGCATTTTTAATATGCGACAAACAGTTCTTTCTAATCTTTTTATAGCTGCGCCCTGTAAATGCAATATTTTTCTCTTATGTCTCTCACAAAAGTCCATACTTTGAAAACTTCATTTTATTTATTGATTTAATTCTCAGATCGACGAAATTATCTATTTGCAATTTATTTGGATTCTTCATTTTAATAGTACCTATTCATAATGTAAAACATGCTCACAGTCTGCGCTGGTTGCTTAAAACGACCATATATTATACGAAATAGATAGTTTAAAAAACTCTGAATTGGTTGGAACGAAATTTAAATTGCAGCTGAACGTTTTGAATGAGCCAGTTTCAGTTTTTTCCACAATTGTAAATTTCAGTTCAGAATATTCTTCCTATATTTTCCAAATACTATAATCATTTTCCTTATTTTTGATGTGCATCAATAATGTTTAAACACCTTTTTTGTAAATATTTACAAAGTGATGCGAGCTCTCGTAACATATATGGAAAAGAGATTGTGCAATTTTTTATACGTTGCTTACTACCAGACCTATAGTAAATTCGAGGAGATGCCGTCAACAGGAAACTAGAGATATTTATTTGACCTGATCGGTACAGTTCATACGGTGTGTCCTAAGAAAACTGAAACACACATTAATGTTTTTACAATAATAACTAGTAGAAGAAGGTAATCAATGAGGTATTAAATTTTAACCAAGTTAAATTGTTATTGACGTTTTATTAGCGAGTCACAAGGCTTGTCAATTGGTATGGTCAAATGCCACAATTGCCAGTTGCAGATTTCATGTGTAGCGCAGTCTGCTTAAAAAATTCAAATTCATAATTCTAGCTTTAATAATATTTAAATAAAAATTATTTCGATCATGCGGCTTTATTTCTCCCAAGAAGTTGGGCTAGGGTTATCGTTTTCCACACACAACAGAACAGAATGCGTGTGAATCTGTTCATTCTCGATTTAACGTGGACCCACCAGAACATTCACATTTACGAATGTTCTGCTCAATTTTCAAATAGAAATTTATTTTAAAAATTTGATATATCAATTGTCCAAAATTTTAAATTAATTTTATTTAAAAAAAATAGATGCGTACGATAAGAAACTACTATCCAGATACTTATCGGTAAAATCTATTTGTTATAATTATTTGCTTACTAATTAATAGGTATCTAAATTATTTTTGTTATTATTGACTAACTGTATAATAAAAACATGTTAACCTGTTATAATTTTATTATATAATTTTCTGTACTTTTCTGTATTTGTTTATGTAAGAATTTTGCAAGCTTTATATATATAGAAGGCAGGCACAATTCCTGGAGGGTTGATTTCCAAATGCAGGAAAATGTGTTGAACGACAGGTTGTTCGTCGTTGAACGATAGTAGCAGCAACAAGACCGGTGTTGGGCTTCGAAATTCATCCGTCGAGCGGCGAACGGCCAATTCACAAAGAATTGCCTGTTTGGGTTTAAAATCCTAGCGTACTCATATCCGACAATTGTCGATGTGTTGTTTTCAACCCCATGGTAAGACAACGAAACGAAAATTACACCAGGTATACCTTTCGAAAACCCAAGCCGACACTTGCAGCACTCGATATATATTTACGGCCCTCCCCTAAAGATGTAATTTTGGGAAGGTCCGGAGTCAAGAAAGGTGGAAGATCGACTGACGTAAAAACGTAACGGGACTCTGCACTCCCCCCCCAAAAATTGCACCATATTTCGAAATGTTATGTAAAAGTTCTAGAACGAAAACGGACACGTGCGACTGCCGAGATGCGTACAACGATTTCCTGCAAGCTAGCGCTGTTTACCAAAGAAATTCCTGGAAGTCTTTTCGATCGGCAATCGAGTTCACAAAAGAAACTTTCAAGGTTTACGGGAACCGGCCTTCCATAACTCAATTTTCAAGACAAAACAAAATAGCGAAAATGGTAACCCAAAATAAGACTTTAATTCAAATAACGATATTAATTCTTACGAAGCGACAAACAAATTAAGAAATTAATTCATATAAAGCGGCACATTTTAAAATGAACATAACAATGTGTCCAAATAAGTTGGCAATATTCTGCTGTTTTCCTTGTAGCTTCAAATTCAATTCGTTAAGGTGAGATGTCAGGTCTGTTAAAAATGCAAGGTCTGCTAAAAATTGTGCATCTACCATTTGATTTTCCAGTTCCGTAATGTTGGACTTGACTTCATCTTTAAGGAAAATAGGAATCTCCTTGCGTAGAGCGAAGAATCGTTGCAAACAGTTTCCGGCGCTTAACCAACGAATATCGGTGTGAAGTAACAAGTCCCCATATGTAGCCTCTACTTCGGCTAAAAAATCACGAATCTTTCTGTGAGTCAAAGCACGATTGCCCCCTCTAATAATATTAGTTATTTTAACAACCACTTTCATGACATTCATTTGACGTAAGGATTTTTCACATAGGGCCTCTTGGTGAACAATACAGTGTATCACAGGACAGTTGATGTTGTTTTGCTTCAAGAGTCCTGCAAATCCAATTTCAGTTCCTGTCATAGCTCTGGCTCCATCAGTGACAATACAGGAACATTTATCGAATCCCCCGTAGTCTGACACCACCTTATTTACAGCTTCAAAAATATCCGTACCCTTGGTTGTACCATGGAGAGGAATAAGATCAAGCATCTCCTTTGCTACACTGAAGTCGTTTTGAATAGTTCGGATAAAAATTACAAGCTGGCTAATGTCGGACAGATCAGTGCTTTCATCCAGGCATAGTGAAAAATATTTACATTTTTCAACCGTCTCATGCAGTTTTTTGGATACATATTGATTAATATGGTTGACCCGTCTTGCAATTGTTTGATGCGGCATTGAGACTGTTTCGAATTTTTCGGCAATTTTTGTTTTATTGAATTGTTTTGCCATTTTGATTGCACAGTTTTTAATAAGTACTCCATCACTAAAAGGTTTCTTCGCTTTGACAATTTCCAGCACTACTTCGTACGAAGCGGCAATACTGCACTTGTTATCAGTGTCAGATTTTTAAAAAAATGTTGTTTGTTGTTTTAGTTTTTTCTTATAATCTGTAATGACAGCCTTTCTTGACTCCCCTGTATATTGCTGAAACGTAGTGTAATGTCTTTTCATATTATCTTCTTTGGGAACCGATAGTACTTGCGTACAAACAATGCACTGAAGTTTATTGTTGTTTGTGATTAAATAGTCCGATTCCCAACTCGATGTTCGTTCGTTATTTTTCTTTTCTGCGAAGACATATTTCACAGAGTATTTCACTTAAAAAGGCTTTAGAATTGGTGCGTAATGCACACTAGAACAATTATTAACTAACTCTGCCCGTCCCGCCTGACTCAACCTTCTTATATACGTGCGCGTGGCTTCTCGAATATTCGAGGGTGATCGAGCAAGATCGGTCCGATTTCCAGTAACTTCGCTGCGACCTTCTATCCGTCGCCAGTATCGTCACACGTGTTTTTATTTGTATTTTATCGTTAATGTAAGAATTTTGCATATTTCGTATTTGAGGGTAATTTATACTTTTTGCGGCCCACAAAAAGTGAGGTCGCAGGCGGGCCTCATGTTGGACAGCCCTGACTTAGATAATGTGAAATTTTGGCTGGTAGCAATCCTAAATTTCTACTCAATTTGAAAATAGTGATGAACAGAATCTTTAATATTGAAGCGGTAGTTCAGACGTTTTTAGATAGATGACATTCTCAAATACAAGCCAAACATCTATACTAAACAAGAAAAAAAAAAAACTTATGCATTTCATAATTTATTTTTACATCAACATACAATAAGCGTAATCATAGAATAAGTTGTTAAGTTACTCTATAGCATAATACAAGGAAAACATAGCCTAGTGGATTTTCAATAAAAGAAATCTACTAGGCTACTATCATACATTCCTTTTGAGATAAGCTTAAGCTGCCCCTTTACTTCCATAAGTCAGGCTTTCTATACTCACAAATTTTGCAATACATGCCAGATATCAAATTTGCTTTGGCAGTTGTGTATAGAAAGCCTATATTTAAGCTATATTTAACAGATACATCTACATCTCCAAATTAAATTTTGTGAGCAATTTTAGACAAAATATAAGTAATTAAACAGACACTTAGACATAATTAAACAGTACATTAATTTGGACACTTAACAAAAGATCTTAGATTAACAGAGAAGAATTACAATGTTTGTTCCCGTCCAATATCTTGTTCTATAAAAACACGTCACAATAAGCATTTGATTAAAAAGTTATTACTTATGTAAAAGTAGCCTACAAAAATTTCATATAAAGATATAAAAAATTTTAAATAATATTGGTCTCAAAATTGGTTATGTTTGGAAACAAAGAGAGTAATGAAGAAGAGAAAAGATATGTCAATGACCCATAGGACCTACATCAACGTACTCCAGGACATGTTCCTGCATTAGGGTACCATCACCGCAAAGTGGCAAAGTAATGGTGATAGGCAAGTTTGGCAAGGTCCAGTCTCCATCTCTACCGATGTCCATGCCCTTCTTCAGTGATGTGGGGACATTTCCAATGACGAAATGCTCTTCTGTTAATGGCAAGATGTCCTTCAACAGCATCCTGCAAAGGAAAAACAAGCATTAGAGAAACCTTCAAAAAGCAGCCAATCAAATCATGTCCAAGATTATAAAACTTACCATATATTTTCATCAGCAACAACATGAACTTTGGGAACGGGAAAACCATTGAATGGACTAGCAACAGGTAGGGTATAGGCTCCCATATCCTCGAAAACCAGCCAATCTCCAACATGCATTTCTGGTAAGAGGGTTTCTTCAACCACTTGATCGAGACCGTCGCATGTGGGGCCCCAAATACTGCTTGAATGAAGTTTGGAATGTGGGGACTCCTGAAATATTGCATTAATTTTAAAATGTTTCTAACAATTTGTTTGGGTGCGAATGGTTTTAGAAAATTGTTATGTAACATAAGAAAGTATTAGGAATAAGTGTTTATTTGAACAAGAAATTCTTTTGAATTTAAAATTTAAAGACAGATAATTACTCTCAGTGGTACTTAAAAAACAATTGTTTTTAAACCTCAAATTAAATAATTACCACCAACAGTACTTGAAGCAATTATTTATAATTTTAATCTTCAATGGTAAATGAAAGAGAAATAATTTTTGACCATTATATTTAAATAATTACCTTCAATGGTATTCCAACCACATGTTGATGATCATAAAGCACACAGTTGAAGCTTCCATAAACGCCATCATTGATGTAGTACATGTAATGGGTGGAAGGATTTCCAGTAACAGCATCCTTCACAGCAACTCCTCTGATGGAATGGATATTGCAAGCCAAAGTATAAGCAGAGCTGACATAAAAGCGTCCAGGTTCTGCAATGACATGCACTGATGGGTCTGGGAAGTAATCCTCAATAGCCAAGTTGACGATTTCAGCAACCTAAATATCAAAAAATTTATATGCCATCCTTTCTATTAAGACAACAATGTTATACACATACCTCGCTAATGGAAGTGCCGTGTCCTCCAGGGTAGCCACCACCCAGATCCAAAAGGTTGAAGTGGTAACCAAGACTGGCAGCATAATCAAAGATCTTACGTGCGGCGGCAATGGCTCTGCGGAACACTGGTGGGTCTCCACAACCTGACCCAACATGGAAGCTTACACCAACAACATCTATGCCCAACTCACGGGCGACACGCAGGAGATGAGGAGCTTCAGTGTCAGGGTTGCAACCAAACTTCATGCCAAGCTGGCACTGAGCTATTTCGGCATCGCATCTGATACGGATGACCATTCTGTAGAAAATACCGTTTTGTTAATATTTTAATTAAGTGATTTTTTTGTTAATGTTCCATTTATATTAAGGGGTTCTAGTTAACAAATAATTAAATTTTCGTATATGTTAAATAGAATTTCACATATCAGGAATTGATTTAAAATATGTGATACATTATGCATTTAATTGGTACAAAAAGGTATATTTCATAATTCTATTGAAAAATATGGTATACATGTGTAAAAATCATTAAGCCATATTTGAATAAATTAGTGATCTGTATTATTCAAGTAAATTATTCGACTTATTTTTAAAATGTTATTTAATTTTATATTATGTGGGATTATTATTCAAATATGAGTAAATGTATTTCAGGTATCTGACAAATAAAGTGTAAGTATTTGAATTTTGCTACTAAACTTCAAATTAGGGCGTATAATAATGGAACATGCATTATTAAACCAAATTAAAATAGATGAAAATATGAGACATATATGAGAATAACAATTTCTCATAAACGAAATTGTGATTTTATAAAAGCAATTCCAACATGAAGACAATCCAAGAAATATTGATTTACTCCCCACTTATCAGATATACATTGAGATCTAAATGTTTATCACATTTTAAATGTTGTCTTATATTAGTATCAAAGTTCTTAAGTTAATCCAAAGTTCTAATCCCAAGATTATATAAACAAACTAATTTGGAAGAATTTGACTAAAACAGTAAGACTTACTTTGCATCAGGGAACAAGCTCTTGACTTTGTGCAACTCAACTTCATTGTCAAAAGTCATGGTGTTAACTCCGACATCGCCAGCGTGTCGAATATGACTGATGGGTTTTGCTGGGTTAGCAAAAATGATACGGTTTGGAGACACGCCCAATGACAACACTTTGTTAATCTCAGTTTTTGAAGCACAATCAAAACCAGTGCCCATGGCGGCCAAGACTTCCAAAACTGTTAGGCTATCATTGCATTTCACAGCTGTAAAGACACAAATATTTAGTAAGAGTACAGAGAGAAACGTTAACAAAGAAAACTAACCATAATGGGGCTCCACACGAGGCATAGCAGACTTCCAGATTTTATGCTTGCGGACAATGTCGCCAATATCGCAGATGTAAAAGGCTTCTTCCTGAGTGCCGGACTCGGCAATATCGCGGATGACGGACCAGACATTAGAGGTGGCGTCCAGAACATGAACACGTTCGTCTTCTACGTTACTAATCTTCATGGTTATTGTTTAAGATGTGCAGACGTTACTGTTAAATACAGCTAAAAGACTATAGGATAAGCAAACTGCAAAGAAGGAAAAGTTTATTAATAAAACGGGACAAATTTACAAATTTGTTGTTGTCATGACAAAAAATGTTTGAGGATACTTACGAGGCAGCTCTTGCTCAGGATAGTGCAGCTTGTGTGTATAAAATACGCAGGGGTTTACTCAATACTTAGGAGAGCTAGCAGCTCCAAGGCGGTTCGCCGTCTAAGTACAAGCAATAGTTGTATGGCAAATAAGTAACACGAGCGGCGGGAATAACTCGCCGTTCAGCACAACCCTATAACAAAAAAAAATACATAAAATAGCAATTCTATGAGAAATAGATGATTTTTCATCAAAACAATCGTTGCATTCAGAGAAGAACGTTTCATATTTGAGAATTATACATATATTCTTTCAGCTGGTAAACACTTTGTTTGGGGGACCAAACTTTTTTATATACAGGGGTAATTGAGAAACGAAGTAATTTTAAAAATTATGGAAAAATAGATAAATTGCCTAGTAAAAAAGTTTAAGGCATGGGAAAGTCTAGAAACAAATTGATCATTTTTTGTCTTGATATATAAGAATTCTATTTTAATAAAAATCATATATTCTTCGTAATAAACATTATTTGGTAAAAATAAGAATTACATATAAAATTATATATAGGGTGTTAATGAATTGCAGGGACAAGCTTCTACGGCTTAAAGTATACATGAAAGCAAACATTTTTTATTAATAAATGTATGGTCAACAGTGTTTCCTTTCAGGGATAGAGCTTCTCAAAGATTCTTTAAGAAACTCCTAAAGTTAGGCAACTCAATTTACTATCTACTATTTGTTTCCATAACGACAGAAATCTATCCCTGAAAAGAAACACTTTTGACCAAACATTTATTAACAAAAAATGTTTGTTTTCATGTATACTTTAAGCCCTAGAAGTTTGTCCCTGCAATTCATTAACACCCTGTATATAAAAAACATAAAATTACCCACTAACAGTTGAATGATATGGACAAGTCTACATAAAGATAATCTTTGCCTTATTTGAAAGTAATTGTATCAAAACTTCAATCCCTTATAATAGAACACCTTTCAAAAAAATGGAGTTGTGAAATAGAAGTTCAATGGAAATTGATAAAATATTTACCATATAAATTTTGGAAACTGCAATATAAAATTGGCCATTTTCAGTTAAAGGCTACGGAATGGCTTAACAAATATGATAGTTTTGTTTTATTGGAAAGAAATTCAATTTTAATTTCCAGTATAAAATTAAATGGAAGGGTAAAATTTAAATGTCTATGTAATTATAAAAAGTATGGAAGTTACAATATAAAATTGCACAAAAATAGTTTAAATGATATGAAAAGGTGTACAAAAATGGAATGGTTGTTTTTTGAAAAGAAATTCTATTTGAATGACAACTATATAGTCTTTAAAATAAGAATTATTGCTAAAAAAATAAAGTAAACGTGTAACACTATATAAACAAATTTTCGCTCAGTTTGGTATAGTTACCATAGCATTACATCGAATCCTTTTGCTTGGCCTCTAACCAATTCAATAAATTTTGGACTTAAGATCATAGTATTTCTTAGCAATGATAACAACTTAAATCGATATTTGCAAGAAAGAGACGACAATGAAATTAAGAGTATAGATAATCGAGATTTTCCAATAACCGTATCATAACTGTGGAGTTAAATGTAAAATTAATGTTCTAGCTACAACTCATTTCTGGAAAGTATTAAAACCCACAAAAACCCCATTAATAATGCTTAAACACAAGAGACTTCATTCTACTTACAACATAACACATCTAAATTTCAACAATTTCAACAGAAAAAATAAATCAAAGTAGACATACCTCGAATTGTGTAGTTGAAAATTTTACTTGGCAGCTATCACACATGTAAATATCGCAAGTAACAACCTACCAACCGGTTGCTAAATTTCACAGAATTTAAGCGCACGGCAACTTTGAAAAAACAAGAGTTGAAACGGCGATGGGAAATCAGAGGTCTCGAAAACGGAGAACTTCGGTAAAAGAAATTGGAAGAAAATTTTAAGGATAGAAACGGAGAACCGGCTGGTTAGGCGGCGTGGGCCTTCAGAGGCGCCAACGCGTTCGCGTTGTTTAGAACAAATCAAAAGCACACAGTGTGAATGATTGTGGGTCCCTCGAAAGTGGTTTTATACGATATTCCCCACTATTTTCAGTATTATCTCTGAGATGATTCCGTTTTATCTATGTGTAGCAGTGACGCTTGCAAATGTGTACAGTCGCGATAGCAATATTTTGACTGGAAGGGTTATCGGGGATTTTCAATAATGGCAGTGACGTACTATTTATTTATAGGTATAATTGAACCTTCTGAAGAGCTGGTTTGGTCAGGTAAAACGGTCGTTGAATTTTGCTTCCCACTTTGGTTATCTCACAGACACATTCAATCGATTAAATGTTCTAAATTAAGACTGATAAGAAAGACTTAATTTTTGAACAGGAAGTGAAGTATCGTGAATTTTGCAATGTAATGTTGAAAAATTACCCTTCACGAAGTTGTAAACACTTAAAACTCTTACGTAGCGTTGAGGCGAGTTTAAATTTCTAAAAATAATTATCAGAATTTAATTCTACACTTATTAGGCATGTGATACGCAAATAAAATATCAAACAACTAAATCTCACCAATTTTACAGTAACCGAGAATTGTAAGGTAGCAGGGTAATAGGCCATCAGTATACACGCAGAGGAAGAAGAAAATAATGGTAAGTTAAGTTTAACATTGAAATTGGTTGAACGTGTGCAAATTTAACGAAGTTTTACGTTATATCAATGTATTCATTAAAGTTCAGGGATATTTTGCAAAAGTTTAGGGCGATAGGCATGTATTTGTACTGTCCTTTTAGTAAAATACAAAATGTGTTCCCTAAAAACTTGGAAATGATTGCCATCCCAGTTGCTGAGACAGGGTACCATCATGGCATACATCCATATGCGTCTGGCTGTATATATTAATTGCAGAAGACATAAAATACAAGTAAACTGTACAGTTTTTCAAGATTATAAAAGCTACTAATCCTTTATTATATATATATTTATCGTTTCATAACGTCTGACGACGTCTTCCGATTTCCCGTCTCCATCTAGCATTATCGTTCCACAGTCCTTGCTCTAAGTTCTTTTCTTCTGTAACTTCCTTTACTCCATCTCGCCAGCTACGTCTGGGTCTTCCCCTTCTGCCTCTTCCTGGTGGCTTCCACTCTATTATTTTTCTTAGGGAGTCTTTCTTGGTTCATCCGCTGCACATGTCCAAACCATATTAATTGTCTGGTTATTATATCATCAATAATCGTGGTTGGTCTTCATTATTTCCCGTACTCTTTCGTTTCGGACACGGTCTAGTCTTGAAATTCTTGCTGACCTTCGCCAGAAGTCCATTCCTGTTGCTAACAGTTTTCTTTCGTTCTTTTCATTTATTTGCCATACCTCCGAACCGTACGTTATAATACTTTTCACAATTGTGTTATATATGTAAGACTTTTTCCTATTGGTAATTGTTTTGTCCCACAATACAGAATCCATTCTTGATATTGCTCGCCTTCCTTGAACGCTTCTTTCTTCTATTTCTTCGTCAAATCTTCCATCATCTTTAATTTTAACCCCTAAATATTTATAGTCTTGATAGATTTGAATTTCTATATTGTTTTCTAATTCAAGTTTTTCTTTATACCACCGATGTTCATGTATTTAGTTTTGGTCATATTCAGTTCTAACCCCATCTCGTATACTCTTCTATGCGTTTTCTCGTCATATATTGTAGGTCTTCGTAATCTTGTGCCAGTACAACTTGGTCATCCGCGAATTGTAAGGAGTAGATTGTATCATTTTCCATAGGCATTCCCATTCCTGCACATTTTCGTTTCCAGGTTTTAAGTACTTGTTGGACGTAAATTTTAAATAGGCTTGGAGAAATACAGCAGCCTTGTTTTAAACCTTCTGTGACTTCAAAACCTTTGTTTACTTGTTTTCCCACTTTTTGTATAGCTTTAATTATTGTGACACTAATTCCTGTTCGTTCTAAGGCTTCCCATAATTTCTCGATGGGTATATTGTCACAGGCCTTTGACTGGTCTATAAATAATAGATGTACTTCTTGATTTACAAACGCTATTTTTTTCTCTATCAATTGTGTTAGACAAAATACAAGGTCAATGGTTGATCTGCCTGATCGGAAACCAGCGTGTTTTTTTTCTTCCCTATGTAAATATTCTTGTTCTCATTTATCTCTTATAATCCGTCCGTACAATCTAATTATTTATTAACTTTAATTAATAAAACTTGTAAAAGAGAATATGAAGATTTAGAATTACTTTTCCGCACCCTAGAGTTATTTAACGTATATGAGGTATATGGGGAGTAGGTACATCATGCGCATAGTATTAGATCAGTGGGAAGGTGGAGTGTGTCTATAGAAGGAAGGAATACTAATAACTTAAGGTATGCAGACGATACGCTTATTATTGCATGATGTCTTGAGGAGATAATGAACAGACAGACGTTATTCAAGATCATGGACATAATCTAAATCCAGATAATATGAAAGTTATAACAAACCGTATGCATAACAATCAAGCTCAACGACGAAATTTTGTCGGGTATGAAACGGTGAACTAGAGATAAGAAAACGCCTAACAATCGTAAGAACGACAACAGTCAAACTTATATAAATCTGGAAAGATTGATTCAGCCAACAACATGACTAGTCCATTCTTTTATATTTCTTACAGCGGTATATGCAGCGGAAACGTGGACTTAAAGAAGACCGATCTACAGCTAATAAATGCTTTTGAAATGTGGGTATATAGAAGAGTGCTACGAAAACTTGGACAGCCATCTTTCTAACAACTCTGTTCTGCAAGAATTTGCGTTAATACAACGGTCTATTATCAGATATTTTGCGCACGTTTTGCACAAAAGATTATCTCGAAAGGTTAATTGTAAAAGGGTGGTAGATGGGTGCAGGCTGCGCGGCATATCACCTAGCAGATGGACAGATCAAGAGACAAAGATGACCGGATATAACTTACATGAAGCGACTTGTCTTTCTGAAGATCGCACTACCTTGGCAACGACAGCCTCATGTATTCTTTCATAACCATATCCTTTCGTGAGTCGTGGGGTCAAGGATCGAGGACCATTACACCCAAAGTCAGACTCTCTAACCACCGAGTTATTCCAGCTCTTTTGCATAATATGTTTCATAGAAAAATGCTATTGTGTGTTACGACATATTATATACTGTTTACATCAACTACAATTCTATAAATGCTATTTATGAATAGTCATCGCACATATGGTAACGTTGTCTGAACATTGATAACGTTCCTCCGGTTACCATTAAGAATTCTTTCTAATTGGCTTCCCACTTAAGTTCTTTTTAAATATTAGTCAGATATTGAATTTACCGTATCCCCTTTAATGTAGTAGGAAAAGTTAAATTTGTTATTACAAAGAGTAATTCTTTAGGGTGATGTATTTGTTTAGAGACATAGCGAGTTCCTCTTCCTAGATTGTATTGAGCGTTTAAAGTGTCGCGGGTATACAGGACCTATAGTTTAACGGAAGCTTCTAACTACGGGAAGTGTAAAATATTTTTACTCTAGGAATTATTTGATTGGCAAAAAATTAAATGCCACATTACAAAAACACACAAATTCCATATTAGTAAACGAGCTCATTGAGACATCTGCATTACATCAATTTATAACATTGTTTTGTCAGAATTTGAACGCTAATTGTAACAATATTTAGTACGTTCTTAAGTAAGCAGCTAGGTAGGGCTATTTTGGGTCTCATCCTATACCTGCTTGTTGGTGATAGGTAATTGTTTTTTTTTTTAATTTTTGCTAGTTCATTATACACGCGCATATAGACAGATATGTAACAAAACGGTATATAGCATCTAGATCTTGTACATATTTTTGGGCTTTGATATAGATTTGTTTTAGTCGATTTTTTGTAGTGTTATTCTTTTCATTGTACATATAACAGCTTCTTTTTTTCTTTTGGTAAAGTGTAAATGAAAATTTAATAATTGACAAAATGCGTGGAGACTATTATTACCGTATAAATTGAATTAAACCATTAAAACTTGGATGTTTATAGCTACCAACGTTACCGAAATTGAAGTGACGCAAAAATGAATAGATTATAGAACAGATACCATATTAGACTATTTACACGGTTAGTTCATAAATTTCTGATTGAGATACATAGTGTTACCCCATGAAAGTCCAGTCTTAATTCACATAGAAACGTTCTCAATCTGTACATATATGAGAAACTACGATTTAATCATAAGCACTATATGCTCTTGATTGGTGATTATTTGTTAATATATGTATTTTATCAAAGGGCAGTATCATTTTTCATTTTTTACTTTTGCAGAACATTTAATTTACTGTACTGTATATCTGATAGTTCAGATATCATTAAGCAGCAGATTACTATAGAATTTATTTTTGAAAATAGCTGCAATACTACACATATTCGTAAATCGGCTGAAATCAACAAGATGTTGATGAAAGGTATATGCACTCTTGGCTAGTGTTCAAGAAATACATGCATTTTGTTTTAAATTGGAATATTATTTTTAATATTGGAATTTTTTAATAGTGAAATTTTGCCAAATAATTTTTACATTTTCATCACGTAGGTTTGGATACAAATGTACGTAAGAGTAAATCCGTGATCCCAAGAGTCAATAGAGAAAAACGTTCCCAGTGCTCAACACTAAACGTTTTAATTTTGAAAAAATAATTTTAATAAGCTGGTCATAAAACTTATTTAACCTCATTGGAATAGCCAGAAAAGGTGGATACTGCTTATCGCAATTTGTCAAAGATAATTTTTATATTTCAAATAACTGAGAAATCAGGATGATTCGCCTTAGTAGACTTATCTCAATTTCCTTCAACTGTTGTAAGTTGTGATTATTATAAATGACCCATCCTGTATGTTTTCCTATATTTCAGCAGGACAAATACAAAATCGGTGTACAAAGTTCCATTTAAAATAAAAAATGGAATCTTTCCACTGAAATCAGTTAAAGCAAATAAAATATTAGTTTGTTCATGGGAATAGTTTCGAATAGATAACATTTTTTAATGGAATAGCCTCTATGTTTTGGCAGATAAACATGTTACGTAACTTAAAATATTTGAAAATCTCTTTAAACTCATAAATATTATTTAGATTCTTTGATTGTATCATTGCATTCGGCAGTCATTCATATTATATAAATTAATAAATTAGCTATCATTCCCTCTTTCCGTGACCAGACTATATTAGATAATAATATGAGCATTATAAGACTTGATTTTGTTTAGATAGGGCGATATGGACAATGGAAAAAAAAGCACGTTGATGAATTTGGTGTTTTTAATTGATTAAGTGATATTTATACATGCTATTACTTAAAGTACATCAATGACAATTTATATTTTACGTTACACTCATAAAGATTTTGCGTAAGGGTATCAGGATACTGATGAAACCTATTTAATAACGAAGCCAATACAAGTACGTATAGAAGTGCTAAAGTACGAATGGATTTTAATGGATGCTAAGATTATAAATACAGCGTGTCTGAGATAAAATGCTCTTAAAAGGGAAGAGATAAAAGTTTCAGCTGAATAAACATTGTTCAGCTTCTCGAAGAAAAAACGAAAATATTTGGCATTCTTTTGTTCTCGGAACGAATACACTTTTCACTTACCTCTTCATAGGTTTATTAATCACTAACATCAAACCTACAAGCGAGAGACTGTTTTATGGTAATCGTGATGAAATATTTCTTTTAAATTAAGCCATGATACAACAAAAGAAACGTTGGAAGTGTATACACTATATTTGGGTATAGTGTGTGTATATTTTGAAGATTTAAATACATAAATGCAAGCAGTTCGTTTAAAGTGTAACGATAGGACTGGTCTAAGGAATTCCAGCACCCCGGGCAAATATTTAAATATATTCGGCATGGTCTGCTTAAGCCCCGCTGTAGAATAGGCTGATGGACAAAGTGTTGAACGTCTCCGCGACGCCCTCATTGTGAAGGCAGTACTTGTAGTTACAATTGATCATTTTGACTTCAAGAGGGTGGAAAAATACAGGGCAGGGGATTAAAGTAAGAAGGCGGATGGACAAAACGCATGTATGGGAATGGGGAGATGGGTTTTGCATCTTTTTGGTGTACCAGTCTTGTGTTTATGCATGTAATTAAGCTATTCAATTTAGTGCATTAGTGATTGCGTAATAGATATTCAGAATGTTATTCAGGTAAATAGATAGTTACAGTAGATCATGTGAGAATGATGATCATGTTATGCGAGAGTGGTTTCAACGACTAATAAGATTGAGGCAATTCACGTGTGCCATAGACACATAGGTGGATGGAACTTGTATTCAGGTATACGAATGGTGTTCCTACATAAGTAGTTATCTAATGGACAGTGAAGTAAACCATCATCAGGGCTAACTAATCAAAGGGACCAAGTATTATCAACAACCTGCCCGTTCAACCAAGTGAAGGGGGTGGGTGCCCCGATGAGTTACACTACAGTACTTATAGCAGCAACAGATTGGCGACTCTTCTCTTTGTTTCATGTTACTATATATTTGCGACCCTCATCTAACATTGGCGCATGCACAGCCCAATCCCAACAATTCACTCATACGATAAGTATACAACGTATATGTGAAGCTTGATTTTCGTGAAACAATTTTGTTTATTGGCTAAATAAAAGCTTTCAACAAAAACGCTCCTAACAGAAGTAAACAAAAACAAATGACTACATTTGTTATGATAGAGATATATTTGGGTTATCTTTGTAAATAAGAAAGTTTTAAAAGTTTATTGCAAATAACAAAGTTTAAGTTAAATGCTTGAGAAATTAACAAAAAACATAACTACAGATTCAGAATCTATTTAATACAGCACCTTAATATATCAAAACTGTTTAGTGCTATCATTGATAGTCAGAGGATTATACACAAACAAAAGAAGAAAGCTGAACATTTCCGTTTTTTCAGTCTGTAGTGAGATTCAAGCAATATATTACGAATTCCAAGGTGGTTAACAGTAGTGCCTCCCAATGCCACATTTCTTCTCATTAAACCAAATCTCCATTTCTCCTGTCACGTTGTATACCACAAGAAACCACTTGTTCCACATTACATAGCTTTTAATTTTTGTTTTTATTTGCATGTAACTAATCATCACTTTAACAGAGCTAATAGATGATAAGCATTCACAGCATAATACATAATGTAACATAACACTCACCAGTTTCTGCTGATTATAAAATAAACATAGCGCTTCTCCTTTTTTACTATCAGATTTATTATACAACCAAAACAGAAAGACGATATTTACTGGTGTGTACCGGTACCGGCAACACTATTTTTTATAAGCTTATGACTGATGTTGGGAAAATTCCGCAAGACGACTAGGATTAATGAATATTTTTCGCAGTACATACTGTTTTTTGTACAAATTGGTGTAGTAAAATCTATAAGCAATTGGAAATAAGTATGGAAAAGTTTTTCTAGGAATCGTGAGTATTTTGTTCTATGAAAACTATTTTCTATATTTTACTCAAATTCTAATAGAGGGATGTTTTTGAACATAAGGATGATGATAAACTAAAACTTACTGAATTATATACAGAGCAGTAAAGTAAGGTGGACCAGAGCAGCTAATGTTAAAACGTTGTAGATACTCCAAGTCAGTATATTTTTAGAAAAGTTACCATTTGAAATTTAGGAAAAATTACACTATAAAATAATAATAAATCCTGCGGTTTCCAAGGTTACGAAAAATATTGCATTACCATATAAATTTCATACATGGTAAACTACAGTTAAAAATGGTCTCATTGTCAGTACTATTTTATGATACCGCGTTTGAATAAGTCACCTTTTTATTAACTTTTGGACAGCAGCTGTAAAATTATTATCCATACCCTTAAGGCATTAACGTCATTCAATTTACGCATGAAACTAAGCCATGAGAAGTAGTTCGTTAAAAATACCGCTGTTTTCATACATTTTACTGACTCAGTATGTATGTAATACAGTAGAACCTCGATAATCCGAACTAATTGGGACCGGGGGTGGTTCGGACTATCAAATCGTTCGGATTACCAAACAAAGTGCTTTCCAGACATAGTAGCATGCAAAAAATGAACACTGACATACTATTTCCCATAAAATAAGAAGCACGTTGTATTGTTAAAGGTAAATAGTTTGTTTTATGAAATACTACTGTGCTACAGTAAGGTAACTATATTTTATGTACATAATGTATTGCACATGAATTTTACATAGTATACAATCTTATACACACACAGTACAGTACAGAACATTTGAAAAATAGTCACTCATTTTTTTCTGAACTAAGGTTGAAGAACGTTTTTTGGCTGCTAAATCACGGATTTTCTTTAGCGTGATCAAATGAGGTAAATAGCATTCAGGTTGTTTTTCGTACCAGTTCATTGCCGATTATTTTTATTTTTCCCAAAACGGCGTTCGGATTATCGAGCGTTCGGATTACAAAGGTTCGGATTATCGAGGTTCTACTGTAATAAGAAATTCAGCAATTTTGATAATTGTTTCAAAGTACAGACTTTTTGCTACACTATCTTGTTCTATAATAATTTTGGTTACCAAGCCAACTCAACATTGCTGTCCTAGATATTCTTTGTGATATAAACTAGCTTCTTTATCATTTTATTATATCCAAATGGGGTACACTATGGGACATAAACCGTAGGTCTTAAAATTCAATGTCATATTGTCAATAAGATATTAAATACACGGAGGTACTTTTATCTTTAACTAATGTTTGCTGTTTGGCACTTAAAACTTTGAAATAGACATCGATCTATGAATTAGTCTATACAGAAAATCTGAAATCGTGCTGAAAACGTGATAGATATCTAGACTTAAAATAGGTTTTGAACTTTTCTCGAAAACGTTGGTACAACATGGAAAAGGAATCATA
The DNA here is from genome assembly GCA_014611495.1 of Limonius californicus. NCBI lineage: Eukaryota > Metazoa > Arthropoda > Insecta > Coleoptera > Elateridae > Limonius > Limonius californicus. The sequence continues at coordinate 19,271 of JABXWE010008004.1, forward strand.
ATAACTCATAAGGCCTTCCCCATTTAACTACGTAGGCTCTAGCTAACCGAAAAAACATTTCAAATCACTTTGTGATACCTCATTGCTCTTACAAAATGCTAATCAATAGTAACAAACATATTTTTCCAGACTCGTTTCAGAAAAATAGAATGGCCCCCAAGATCTCCAAATTTTGAAAAAAATGTTTGTTGCTGTTGAATAGTATTCAGCAAGAGCTTTTCAATAAGGTATCACAAAGTGGGTGTTACCATTAGACATTTTTTTGTTCGGGTATCTAGAGCTTAAGGGGTTGAATGGGCAAGGATTACTTATGAATCATTATGATTCCCCCTCCGTATTGCAGAAACGTTTTCTAGAAAAGTTCAATACCGATTTTACTTTTACAGATATAACACATTGTAGGTTTTCAAATTGACACCCTGTATATTAAATCTTTCTGCGTTTTCTGATATTGGATTTTGATACAAAAAAATTCCTATTTTGATTTTTTACAAACATGTACAGTTACTCCTACTTTTATTTATAGTTTTGGATTTACCTTTGAATTGAATTATCTTTTATTAGTTTATTTCAGCGACTTTTTAATATACTATTTTTGCTGCTACTGAATTATGTATCCATTCGGATAACTGACACTATTAGATAATTAATTAAATTACATATTTACAGTATTCATGTATATCATTGTTTGTGTTCAATCTGCAAATTAGTAACTTTTTTGTGATGATCCCTGGGGAGATAAGAATTTAAATCGTCAACAAAGCAGTGTTGCTTCAAATCTACATTCCAAACAACAACCAATGTTTTGGTACTTAAAATTTGATAATAGTCTCAACATTTGAAATTTACTGTCTCACATCAAACTGATTCTTATCATATTAGTTTGAAAACTTAAAAGTAGTAAATTGTAAATATTAAACACTACGCAGCACTTTGAAACATTGTATCTTCCAATTGTTTTAAAATTGATTATATATAATAATCTTGAAAAAGTACAGGAAAAAATATATATATATATATATATATATATATATATTCGATTACAAAAAAGGGCACACCGTTTTACACTCAATTTGAAACTACTTGAGCGTGAGGCATGTCAGTTTATTATCAAATTATGGTATTAATTGTGAAAACAGTACTTGTTATAGTATGGTAAATTCACTATTAGAAATTATATATTTTTTTAGAAATAAAAAATTAATATGCCCAATTTTTGTAATAATTAGGGAAGCGAATATTTAAAATTTTTATTATAATCGATTCAATAAATATCTACAGCTTCATGCACAGGACACAGATGTAGTATATTTGCCCATTGCCCATGTTGTTATCGGGAATCCCATTTGAAAAATAATACTATAGACACGCTATTCGAAAACTATTTTATTTCTGGTTTTCGAAAATCCAAAAATATAAGTAAATGAAAGTTATTCAAAGTAAATTATTTATGTATTATTCGTATTAGTCAAATTACTAAAATATCCATATTTGTTTAGAAAACGATACATGTGCCATTAGAAACGAAAATTCAATAGCGAAGATATCTTTGGATTTTTCACAATTTCAACTAATATTTTGGTATTTTTTCTGAAAGATAAGACATTCGAGGTTAAAAATCTTTTCTTAAAATTGCATTTAAACAACAAACTCCTTATATTTTCCACAAACATTTCCTGATAGCTGCTGTTTATTTGCTTTTCTACACACAACATAGGAATTTCGAAATCAAAAAAACCCATCCAACATAGAATAATATTATCGTAATCATTTTTTAATCAATTGATTTTTATCTGTTAAACTAATGGCCGCGAAATGCTTCAATTTGAGAAGTGAATTGTAAATAAAAATTTGGATAGTTTTTGTTCACAGGAATATACTTAGAATGTAAAGCATACGTTGAAAACGAAACACAACATAAAAATAACATTTTCTTTTAACTTTTACTACTTTTAGTTATTCATTCAAGATATTTTACGTCGCGTCGTAAAGAAAAAGATAACCTTGTGCCCAAACATAAGCTGGGAGGTAATATGCGAGCATGTCCTGAACCAGATACGGTTAGTTAAGTTGTAGACTTTGTTCAACACGTTTTGAGTCAGTAAACATGATGTTCGAAGAATGATTGTACGTCGCCAAAAAATAGTTCGTAAACAAGGGTGCTTTTTAAAGTATTATAAATTTTCCAATTCAGGGGATTACCATTACAGATATCGTTGGCATGTGATGAACTCATGAAAGCTGATATCAAGACAATTAACACCTTCTAGTATCTATTTTTTAATATTTTGAATTGGAGTACTATTTTCCTGTTGTATCAGCATTTGCAACTAGCGTTGCAAAACCAAAGGGCATTTCTGGAGTGCATTTAATAGTATTACAAGTATGTATCATATCTATGTAAGAAACTTTTTGTATTAATAAGAACGTGATTTTATTTTATTTCTTCAATTATACAATATCACTGAAAGGAAATTCTAGGTCAAACAGTGTTAAACAATTACAAAACATACTTAAAGTAGTACTACATATTATATTAAACATATTATGCAGAAGTTTATAGTTGTCATAAGATAACAACATAAATTAAACAAATTTTTTGCTGTCTCTGCAGTTTAATGGTAATAAAATTTGTAAATCTACACTTTCAAATATCGTCAGAAAGTTACACATTTACTGCACAGACTTTTGTATTTGCTCCAAGAGCATTTCCATTCTGTACTTCATAATTGGCTGTCCCTTTTTAGTTTTTTTATTTAATTTTTTATACTTTTCCAGTTTCTTCTGTTTATACTCCTTCAACGCTTCAGCTTTTTCAACTTTCTTTTTTTCTAAGTCTTCCTTCCTTTGCCGTTTCTCATCTTGAATTCTTTGATATTCAACGTGGGCCTTTTTAAAAGCTTTCTTTTTTCGTGTCTGCGATGTACTGGCTTGAGGTTCCCTTTCAGAAGATTCTTCCTCTGCTGTGTTTGCCTTTTCTTCAATTATGTTCTCATTTATGTTATTCTCGTTTTCGGTTTCTTCCAGCTTGTGGTCGGGCTGCTCTTCATTTTCATCCTCATCATCTTTGTACTGTTCATAAATTTTTTTAACATCGAACTTCGGCTCGTTTTCGTCAATTTGTTTGTAGTATTGATGTAAAACAGCCTTTTTTCTCTTTTCCTCCCATTGCTGAAGTTTGTACTTTTTGCTGTACTTCTGAAGTCGCCATTTCTTCTTATCAAATACCTTTTTGGGTTTTTCTTTAGTTGTATTATCTTCTGGGTTGTTACTTCGAAGAAATCTCTGATTTGCGTTTTTCTTTGCCTCTTTTTCCTGAAGTATTTGTTGCTTTTCTGTAGGACTAACAAAAAAGCTTCCGGAACTTGCACTAGATTCTTTGGAAACAGGTTCGTCGGTTCCGGTTTTATTGTAGCTTTCGCGAAAGGAGTGTGATGGTGGATGACGGGGTTTTCCCTGTTTTTTATTGGTAAAAAACTTGTCTTTTCTAGATTTCCATTGGGTTGCTGGCGGCTTCCCCATCTTGATACAATTTTCAAGGAATTCTGCTTTTATATCTGAAATAAAGCGTGTTTTATATAAAATAATTGAATGAAAAAAGTACACTTAATAACTGGCAGTGTTTATTTAAACAATTTGTAAAACACGCTTTACTCAGTGTAGCAATAAAGGGATTTTAAAAATCATTTTAATGGTAGGAATTTACAGAATACCGTCATCAGTATTAACAACTCATACGATAGTTAATCGATTCTACGAGCAACAAAAATTCCAGGCTATCACTGAAGAGGTTAAACAGAAAAAGATCACGAAGAGTTAATAAATTAAATATCTTTAAAAACCATGTGGTGGCTTTTCAGTACTTTCGTGGATGTCTATATCTCTTCCAAAATCAGGGCTCCAGGTTGGAAACCACAAGGTTTTGGGTTTGCATTTCAATTCTATTCAAGGTCTTTACGTTAGCTTACCTTTTATAGTTAAATAGGATAGTAGTCGCTAGGGGCCGGAGTGCATACGCATTAAAAATGAAAACAAAACAAATTGGCAAATGGAACTAATTACGTTTTTTGAAAGCTGATAAGTCGGGATAATTTATGATTCTCATAAAATTTTCGATAATCGCCTCAACGACTCACCCATATGGCGCTTATCTGACACAAAAGCAAAGTCTCAGTCTGTGGACGATAAAGAGTGTCAATAGTTCAGATAGCAATATACTGTAAGATGACAACAACTCGAAAGTCCTTTCTGAATTTTTTGGAACATCCGTCATCGTGTGTACGTAAAGTTTATTTTTCAACCAGGGGGTTTTAAAGAAGAAACAGTGGAAGTGGCGAGTACAATGACTTAAATCGGGGACATTCGGAATTATCTTGACGTTACAACAGTGTTGCTTTGGTATTACAACAAAAAATATTTGTTACCATAAATTTGTTCGAGATACAATGTGATGTGATCTAAGCATTGATAATGTGAAGGAGGAGGAGGTCGAGGCTATCAGAAATTTTTTATACGCATAGTAACCCGAATCCAGCGTAAGAATATTAGCGTAAATATTATTTGATCAATGTAAAGACAAATTGTTGAACCCTTTGTAGGAAATGGAGCATAATTGAATCTAATTATTTGCAATTCATACAAATACAAAACTTTCCACTTTGGAAATATCTTAATTAGATCTGATCTTTTCAAAAGTCCATTTGTTCGACCTGAAGATAAAACTAAATGTTTCGAAATTTGCAGACGATTGTTAATAAAGTATATTGCTTTTCGAAGTCAAATAAATCAGTCTACATAGTAACAAAATCACTTGTAGGAGCTATGGCGAGAGATATCAAGGTCTGTTTTATCGATGGTATCAAACCCACTTTTCATTTGAATGACGTACTTGTATATTCGCATGATTAGCTATTTAAAAAACCTGAGAGGTTCCAATATCAACTAATAAAACCGCTCGTTTATTTTTAACTAAGTTGATTATGCTGATAACACTTGGAATCAGTCTGATGATGGGTGATCAGAATTGTTTTAAAAAGCATGACTCCATCAATGTCATTATTATAAAATTAAGACTGTTTCCAATTTCAAACCATAATAGTGCCCAGGTCTTACCATTTCTTATCTATCTAAATTATATTGATAATTTCCCTGATACATAATTTTCACTTTATGAGGACAATCTTGATAGGATCATGTTCTAATTTTACTCTGTGTTCAATGCCTAGGTTATTAGTCCGGCGATATCCACACGCCGCTTAAACATTTCAAAGGAAATCACATAGATATTTATTAATTTCAACCATTGATTTGGAAACAATAAAATTAATATCTTATTGATAAAATTAGCAATGCTCTGTTGTGGATTTCAGAAATTAATATTTATGTGTCTGTTTATTTGGTGGCCAGACATTTTTGATGTAAAACTTCTACGCACGTGTTTAATTTATTACGAATTTAAATAATCTTGATCCCTTAACTAAAACCGTTTAAATGCCAGTTAAGGAATATAACCTCATTAACGTTTAGATATTTTCTTTATGCATAATGTAGATAAACACATTGTAAATTACATTAGTCAAATACCACGAATAAAAAGATGGTCATTCTTTTATTAACCATGATTATTAATTATACATCATTATTAATGAATAATATTTTTTACAACTTCCGTTACTTATCAACATAAAGTGACCCCAAAAAACATTTATATATTGTGTGCGTATCATAGGACGACATGCAGAAATTATCTTCACAATAGTGATCGTGGGGGTTCTTTTATCTACTATAGTCTGGGTTCAATAAAAAAAAAGGCAATGGGTCAAGAAGGTTAGAAGTCAGTATTTGAACTTGTCTTCGCAATACTGATGTGTATGAATATTCAAATTTCCGTTTTGCATCCTTGTTTTGAAAGGAAACAGAAAATAGGGTAAACGTAAAGTTTTTTCAGAAATCATAATGGTGCCAGTACGTCAATGTTGACCCCAAATGGTTGAATGCCTTGAAGAGTCAGCCAAAGACGAATGAAGTGAATTCCATTTTTACAAGGTTGTCACGAATGAACTTAATAAATATTTATTGTTTCCACTAAACCGTTTTCATTGTTTATTGGTAGGCCCATTTACCCTGAAGAGTCTTCCAGAAATGACGGTACGGAGGTAGGTATTCTTAGACCAAACGAATTAGTAATTGGCTTTAACAAAGCGTCTTCATATAAATCAATTTTGATCTGTATTCAATTGAACCAAAATTTACAAAAACTATGATTTTTTTGGTATATTTTCTATATTGTGAGATTTATAAATGATCGGAGTCCTTTTTCTGGAGAGACAAAGAGGATCAGAGGAAATAGTTTCTATTTTTGTGTTCTATTTTGAACTCAATGAACCCTATTATCTATTATCTACTACACGATCAATTACGCTTTATTAGAATTAATTTTGAAGCACTGTTTTGTTTTGCTTTTGCTGCATCATGCACTTCAGTAGCATTAATTTGTCTGCGTTGCCACTTACTCTGTCCTTTGTAGCCTACTTTCACAATATTGTTGAATCACTTATTTACTGTTCTAAAACTATAAGACATTAAGACTTTCCAAAAAATTGAACATCTGAGTTGTTGGAGCCTTATTTGCGCGCCTTATGTTTTAAATTTTTGTATCTCCCACTACAACCCCTTTTGCAGGTGTTTGGTGGTAGGAATTCTTGTATTCAGTCTGTTTGTAACCACTATACGATAAACATGTGTGAAGACTCAAGTTTATTGGTAACTTCTTTACAATACAGATGCTTACAGTATTGACGCAGTAAAAATAAAAACATGTACAAGCAGCTCGAAAAGTTTTATTATATCAAACAGAGTAGTGAAAATATCAAGCCCATGGGTATGAAACAAAAAATTCATACATCCAGACACCATTCAAGGCTTCTGTTATGCCTAAAATATCTATTCGAAGTATCACGTTACGATTTCAGGATGCTTCGACTACATTGGTGGTTAATACTACGTTAGTCCCTATCGTCACCTTTAAATTTAAGCCTACAAAATTTGTTATCCATGAAACTCGTATATGGAATTACATTTTATTTTGGTCGCCGAAGTGAATTTTTTTTTTACCTGAAATTCTTAATTTTCTTGTAACTTCTTACCCTTACAATGTAAACTGTCTTCATCCGATTCTTTATTTACTAACGGGTCTCCTATGTTACACCATGGGGTTCACTGTCAGCTAATTACCTATACCAGTCCAGTTATCATGGTGTCTTCTGCAATTCTATTTTAAAATTTCCTCTTATGTAAGGTATTCCAGCTACGATCTCTTGAAAACATTCCAGTTATATTTTGAAAGTTATCCAGGTTATCAGCACAACAAATTTACCGTTTAATGAAAGCAAAAACCAACAATTGCAGTATTATTTTCGAAATAATAAAGAGTATTTTCCATTCAATTTCATAATACGTAAATAAAAAAATGGATGAGCAGATATATTTTTAATATATTAATTTTTACATTTAATTGAATAATTCTGAAGAGATAAATATTAAAATTACAGGAACAAGTATTTCCATGCTATTTCCAGAGATTCCTGGCGAATATAGATCCTAATTATAAATCGTTGAGAAACAAACGGCTTTGCTTGGTGGATTGTTGATTAAGTTAATAGCGTCATCACCATTTGTTGATTATTACAAAAATTCCTAGTTCTATGACGGATATAAGTACGTCATCAGTTTCGCAATGGTAACCAGTTTAAGCCAATCAAAACATTGCTCGTCAAAACCCGAACATAACCTCACTCCACTTTCACAGACAAACAAATATGCATGCGTCCGCAGGCGTTATTGTAACGGTTGCTTTCTTACATTGTGTTGTTTTTCTACGAATGACGTCAAAAACAGTTATCCTAACTGCTTTGTTAAATGCCCGCGAATGAATACATTGTTTCCCGGTTGAAGAGTAGCTAAAAAATCTTATATGTAATTTCAATTTTTATTATCAAATTAAGTTATATAACATGCATTATAAAAAATGTCAATAGTAGTAGTAAAATGCGATTCACAACTCACGCAAATATCTACGCATTACAAAGCTCTTCCAACATTGGTGATATACTTCCGGTTGATAAAAAGGCGCTCCTAAGTGGTTTTTACATATCGGCCATGTGTTCCCTAAACCATATCTATGTGGTAGTAAAAGTTAAATCTGTTATCGCAAATTAATACATATTGTTAAATAAATTATATATTTAAAAGAGACAACTGAGGTAGCAGTGAAACAGCGTGTTTTTTGAGAATTTATTTTAATCTGACGACTTATAAGGGTTTGAAATATTCTATGTGATGTGTAACTTATATTCCAAGCGAACGCAGTATTGGCACAATAATAAAACACAAAGTACTACTTGGATAAGAGAAGAAACCTAAAAATCTTTGCGGTAAGAATTGAACACCTTTCTTTCTCCTTTGTGCATGTTCTCGTAAAAGTGATCAATTGATTAGTAGACATTTAAAATAATCACTTTGACTTGTAGTGAAAAATATTTAGTATTTCGGAAATGAATGAATGCAATGTACATACCGACTGGCGGTCTGCTCTACGACATTTGGATCCATCCATGTTGACTTTTTTAATATTAGTCATAGGTAAATAGATGCGACGGGTTAAATTTTTTATCACCTTAACATTAACTATGACTTTAATTTAACAACTGCCTGCCAGTTTTATTTGCGCTTTAAAAAAAAATATAAACTATAATTATAATAGTAATATTGATATGAATGTCTATGAAGTGCACGAGAAAGTACAATTATTAAAGGGTTTCATAGCGGTAGCACGATACGTGCAACTCGAGATTTATTTGCAGTAATGTTCAAAAATCGACCTTTCCCATGTACTAATACAATACACCGAACTTTGAGGAACACGGATGTTTTTCTCCAGCCAACCATAAAAGAATGTTAAACCCAAGAAATGTTAATCAAGAAATGCAAGTAAGAATATGTACTACGGTAGAAGTAGATCCACGCCAGTCTTCCAGAAATATTGTTCAAGATACTGGTGGCCATCATAGTACTGTATTAAAGTTTAAAAAAAAAACAATGGATATCGTTCCTATAAAGTATAAACTATAGAAAATCCAACAAATTTACCCAAATGACTATATTAGACGAATAGAATTTTTTGAGAACATAATGGAAAAATCGAACAATGACATGAATTTTCTAGACAAAATTCTATTCACTAACGAATGTGTCGTGTCTGGTCAGGAAATAATCCTCACAAGCATTACAGTTATCGATCTCAATATCCACAAAAATTGAATTATGTGGAGTGTAATATTGGGTGATAACATTATTGGACTATTTTTTATCGAGGGGTATCTAAATAGTCCAAAATATCTTGATATGCTGCAAAATGAAATCGTTCTTGCGTTGCGTTCCAGGGATCAGACTGCATAAAATTTGGTTGTAACAAAATGGTTGCCCTGCCCACAATGTTAGCCGTACGGGAATATTTAGCAAATACATTTCCTAATCGTGTAATTGGAATCGCAAGCACAATTCCTTGGCCGCTTAAATTCTCGGACTTGTCACTTCAAGATTTCTTCCTGTGGTCTTACATTTAGTCAAAAATTTATGGATTTGAAGAAGACAGAGTTGGACAAACTGCGAATTAAAAGTCAGGATGCATTTGCAACTATTACCCCACAAATGCTTGCTAATGTGAGAACCGGATTTAACAATCGCTTAGGCTACTGCTTGGCAGAGGGGGGTAATGTATTCGAACATTTATTGTAAATCATATCTTGCTTCAGTTAAGTTCTTGGAAGTGCTACTGTTGATTATTTAGTTGACTTTAACTTAAAAATGTTGTTTCCTTTGTGCAGTATTAATTAATTCATTTTATTCGTTTATACCAAGATTTAGTATGCAATGTTTTCATCACTTCTTTATTAATTTTTGGAAAGCTATTGCAATAGAAGTGCAAAATGAAAAATACTTTCGCTTGCATGCTGTTAAATTAAATTATATCCACGATAAGTCCGATTTTAATTCTGGTGTCTTGAATACGTTAAATTTTGAAGCACAAAGTCATTTACTGATTTGTTTAGATATTAAAAAGAACTCGTATCTAGAGCCTTTGGATATGCCCATATCATGATTTTGTTGTTAATAAAAATATCCTACATTTATCAAGGTGCATCCCGTGAACGTTAAATTGCTTTCGCATATGCTATGTAGGTATATGTTTCCAGATTGTCCAACTGTTAACACTAGATAAACCACTGAGAATCAAATAAACTGGCAAGAATTATGTAAGTAGTGTTGTTATAAATAGAACAGATCGGATAATCTAATTAGCTTTGTAACGACACTGCATTAAACCCCTTTTAATCAGGAAATAATACTTTTCAATAACATCGATCGTGTTGCTATAAATGACTTTTCTTTGGATGTCGTTGTTGACAAATACCTTTAAATTGTCTTGCCTAATAGTAATAGTGATATTTACTGGGTTTAATCCCATAGACATACTGTACAACATATTTTTATTTTTTACCACGAATTTGCAATTAATAATCACAACAAATACAAAAATCTCTAACTTCAGGATTATTAAAAAGACAATACTTACTATAAATTACATACAACTATTCAATTTAAGAGTATCATTAATGTAACATCTCGGTCATTTGCTGCTTTGTGACCATCTCACGGACACAAAATGTTTCTAAAATTTTCTGTGTAACGTTTACAGTACGTCGCTGTACTGTATAATATGATCTGAGATTGTTTAGATATACAGGGTGTCTCAGAAAGAATGGGCCAGCCTTTAGTTATAGATTCTTTAGGTTAAAATAAACCGATTAAATCTAATATACCTTAGGCAAAAAGTCCCTCCTTAAGAAATTATAGGGCCCTAAAGTTCAATTTTCTATTTCTTCTTTTTATTGTAATTTCCACAAATCTAAAGATATTTCTTTCAAATTTGGTACACATACTTACCATTATGTCGTAAAGTGACATTTTCATTATCCAGACTTGACCGTAAGAGGCACTTAACCTACCACTGAAATTTTATATTGGCTCTAACTTTGTTATTAGTAGAACATTATAAAATTTTAAATTATTATCTGAAAGAGAATTGAAAAGTACAAAAATAAGGTACTCTTAGTTCATACGCGTAGAGGCAACCGTTTGCCGTAAAATGCTTGTCCCAAGTTTTGGGTTGTCGTTACAACGTGCAATTATCAGGTAGCCATGATCGCAAAAACAAAGGGTAGTGCTTGTGACCTACAGTAAAGAACAATGCTAAGTCAATGAAATACTTTGGTGATATAGAAATTGTATTTTTAATTTCTGTTTCATTTACGAAAATGCCTGGACATAACGAAAGTCGCTGCATTTTCGTAAACACAAAACAGAAATTAAAAATACAATTTCTATATCAACAAAGTATTTAATTAACTTAGCGTTGTTCTTTACTGTAGGTCACAAGCACTATCCATTGTTTTTGCGATCATGGCTACCTGATAATTGCACGTCGTAACGACAACCCAAAACTTGGACAAGGATTTTAAGGCAAACGGTTGCCTTTACACGTATGAACTAAGAGTACCTTATTTTTGTAATTTTTAATTCCCTTTCAGAAAATAACCTAATTTAAAATGTTTTACTAATAACAAAGTTAGAGCTAATATAAGATTTCAGTGGTAGGTTAAGTGCCTCTTACGGTCAAGTCTGGTTAATGAAAATAATTATGTCACTTTACGACATAATGGTAAGTATGTGTACCAAATTTGAAAGAAATATCTTTAGATTTGTGGAAAATACAATAAAAAGAAAAAAGAAAAAATTGAACTTTAGGGCCCTATAACTTCTTAAGGAAGGACTTTTTGCCTAAGGTATATTAGGTTTAATCGGTTTATTTTAACCTAAAGAATCTATGACTAAACGCTGGCCCATTCTTTCTGAGACACCCTGCATATTGAAACAACTTTTCAGTAAGAATAACGCCTGGCAATTTTCTGAAATTATTGGATTTATCGCAATCAAAGTTATTTTAGACAGTTCAAGTTAAATGTAATTGTGGCTTGCGGAAGATGGCAATGTAGTTGCTGAAATACGTATTTGAGAGGTGGGAATGTGTTCCTTACTAGTAATTCATTAATTATATGGACCAATGTAGCCTACTTATGAAAATACTAAGTCGAGCTGTCAATTTAGTTAAATTTTAAGTAAGATCTATAATTAAAAATATCGAGAAAACAGATTAGTTGCTTATTTTTGACGAATGTTGCAGAAATGCAGCTGGAGTTCTCAAGTTGTATATCAGGTGTTATCTAATTAGAAGCCAATTTGTTAATTCCGGAAAGGTTGAACGATTACTAATATGAAAAATGAACTAGCAGTGTTAGAGGCACTCAATGTGAATTCCCACTCTAAGTGGTAGAGATCTAAGCATAAATGTGGGTATTAGTAGAACTTCAGTTAGAAGAATTCTGAAAGCAAATGTACTTCATTCCTATCATAATCTGCATAACAATATTATAATCAGAGAAGTTTACAATTTTGTAATTTCTTCAGAACCAATTCGTTTTGAATCCATTTTTTAAACTGTGAATAATTTAGCTATTATAAATGAGAAACAGCAGATAATGGATAGATGAGCAGAACAATTTGATGAACACCTTAATGGAGGAGAGAAATATAATACAGAAGATGAAGAAAACAACAATAGCCCTATAACGGACGAGAATCAGCCACCGCCCATATCTGAAGACGTAAAAGAAGCAATAATGAAAGTGAACAATAATAAAGCTCCAGGGGCTGATGGTATACCAAGCGAACTTCTCAAACATGGCGGGGAAGAATTAATGCAGTGCATACATAAATTATTAGAAAACATATGGAAAACTGAGGTGATGCCGGAAGAATGGAACGTAGGCTTGATATATTCCCTATATAAGAAAGGAGATCAATTAAACTGCACCAATTATAGAGGGATAACACTCCTAAATACAGGCTACAAAATCCTATTAAACATCATTTACAAAAGAATCGCAGGCTATGCTGAAGAGATAACCGGAAACTACCAACGTGAATTTCGTAAGGGCAGGTCAACAAACGATCAAATCTTCACACTTAGGGATATAATGGAAAAAACAACTGAATTTATGATAGACACACTCCACATATTTGTGGACTTTAAAGCCGCGTACGATAGTATAGATAGGAAAGCACTATAAAAAGCAATGCGCGAACTTGAGATACCACCTAAGCTCATAAACCTTACGCAACTTACAATGACACAAGTGATATGTTCAGTCAAGATACAAATGAAATACCAAAAAAAATTAAAACACGAACAGGAGTGAGACAAGGAAACGCCCTCGCATGCATGCTGTTTAATATAGCACTCGAAAAAGCAGTACGAGACTCGAAAATCGAAACTTCCGGGTCAATTCACGAAATCAGTTCAAATTTTGGCAGATGACATCAATATAATAGGAAGAACAAACCGGGCGAATACAGAAACTTTTAACAATCTGGCAAGGGTAGCTCGAAGAATGGGTCTAGAGATAAATGAGGAAAAAACAAAAGCAATTATCGTAGAAAGCAACCGAGGAGGAAGTAGAAATAGAATAGGCTACAATTTAACGGTATATAGACGTAGTAAGGGAGTTTATATATCTAGGTGCCCACATAAATAATGAAAGGAAAACGGAGGAAGAAATAAAACGAAGAATACTCATAGCTAACAGATGTTATTATGGAATCGAAAAACAACTGAGGTCGCCAAACTTAACACGAAAGTCTAAATGTATTATATATAACACACTAATAAGACTAGCGCTAACATACGCCTCTGAAACATGGGCCCTAAGCAAAGCTGATGAAAACCGGCTGGGAGTCGTTGAAAGAAGAATACTAAGAAAAATATTTGGCCCGGTCCAAGAAAATCAAATGTGGAGAAATAGATACAACTAAGTACGAACTGTACGAAATAGATGAAGACATCGACATTGTGAAGACAATAAAGATAGGAAGATTCAGATGGGCAGGGTATGTGATGAGGATCAATGACGAAAGACCGACAAAACGAGCACTAAGAACAGGACCTGTTGGAAATCGAGGTAGAGGTAGACCAAAACTGCGGTGGAAAGACAGAGTAGAAAAAGACCTGTGAAGCATTGGAGTAACCAACTGGAAGAATCAAGATAGAGACAGATGGCGGAGAATCCTTGAGCAGGCCAAGACCCACCCAGGGTTGTAGCGCCAACGACGTGATGATAATTTTGCAATGCGAAAAATTCGACAACAATTGTGCATTGAATAGACATAACTCGCACAAGAAAATTCGTTTTACCTGTAAATATTTGGTGATATAGCAGGTGACCATATTATTGGAACACACTTCAACGAAAATATAACGGCACAACAATGTTGCTTGGATTTCCATTTTGAGTAAATAGCTTAATTTACTTTGCTGTATATTATTTGTTGTTTTCCTTTTGCTTAGTTTTTACTCTAGTACGGTTATACTACTGGGTGGCAGATCAAAGTCCAGATTTCCTTGTGTATTATATAAATTCTTGCGCTTCTCGATACCACATAAGTATGGGTTTAATGACAATAAAGTCAAAAACATTAAAATATGGTACGCCATCTAGCTGCCATTGGAAACTAAAGTTTGTGAAATAGTGTAACCGGCAGTAGTGTCAACTTCTGATTTTGGAATGGCTACTTAAAATTTTTATATGTTAAATGTATTAAAAAGATTTGCGTAACTATGTATGTGTGTACGTGTACACTTTTACTGCAAAAATACGTACAGTAGACCTCGCTTATAATGGATTCAGGGGACAGTCAATATTCGTCCCTTATAAGCGAGTGATCATTTTAACAGAATTTGATTTTTTTAAGTTGAAAACAAAATTAAATTGCAAATTGCAAAATAAAACATTTATTAAGTCACTTCAACTTGCTCCAGTTGTTCTTCCACTTCTTCCCTTCGTTTCCATTAGGATGAAATTCTGAACGATTTCTTCGTCTGTTATTTCCTGGACAGTTAAGTTATGACGTTCTCATCAACATGGACATATTCTGTAAATAGATTACTGCCCACAAATGTTTGAATTGCGACCCATTCATTTTAATGAAATCGGTTCCTTTACCAAGCCTACACGCCAAACAATTACGGATTGTTTCTGCAGATTAATTAGGCTCAATCATGTTCATGGTGGCCCAAATTGCTAAAAGCTTTATTATTGACATCTTGCATTTCAGAGCAACATCTCGTTTCTGTAAGTTTATTCAAGACTCCCTATGATACCCCGGCCTAGCGGGTGTAATTCGACGGCAGTTCTTGGTGGAAAAAGGGTAAGCTTGATGTTGTGTAATGAAATTGAGGGATCCAGAATCAGCAAGATTTTTCGATTATCTCATACTCGGGGTTGCCTCAGCGATATGAGGGCAATCACGTAACTGAATTGGGTACGGATATAACGGATTTTTGGCAAATTTTTAGTCCATTATACGCGAGTCCATAATATTCGATTCTATTTACATAGGTTTAAATGACTCTTTAATCGGGACCTCGGTAATCGGTTCACTACAACCAACAGTTAATTATAAATGGATTATACTGTATATAATAGGTCGCCAAACATAAAATTTTCCAAAAAGTTATAGAAGGTTAAGTAGATACGCTTCACTATAAGAAACTGCTATGTAAGCTTTGTAAACCAATTCACACAATTTTATCAAAATTTGTTTTATTTTGAGGTTATTTCGCAAATTTCGTCATAATTTTTACGCTTAATGGTCATAAAATATCTTCATGTCCAAGTCGTTAGAATTAATGGTTTTTTAGTGACAGAGCATAATTTAATTTAATTTTTAGCAAGCCGTAGCGACGATCTTTGTTAATAAGAAAAAAAAATCATTCAAAACATAACTATTTAAATAAAATCCTTATAGACGTTTTCAAAATATCGTAGCGGCCCTAGTTTTTAAGCTAGAAAGCTTAATAAAAAACCAATAGACTGCAGATTTGCTTTAGCGGAAAATAATATACCGTTCCTTTAGCTACGGCATGAGAAAGTAAAATCATGGAATCTGGATTATGATAACAATGTAGCAGTATGGAGAAGAGTATTAACATACATACGTAAAAGGAAAACTGGAAATATACCGAGTACTGCATTTAGGATAACAAAGAAGAAGATAACTACTCAAAGCAAAGTCGACAGCAATTCGACTTTACAGTCCACCGAGTGTAATTTTAGTTAAAGTTTTTATAACCCCCTCATAGAACATACTGTATATTTTTGTGCAGGATGTATAACAATGTTTCAGGTCTAAAGAATTCAATAGTTTCCGATGGAAACTGCTTTTCGCTTTCGTTTCAAAAAAGTAAAACACTTTTTAAAGTTCGTTGTAACTTTAAAACCAATTAATTACATATTTTTGAATATCTTTTAAATTTTTGTATTTCCTATATTCTTGAGGAGTTTGCATGTTTAGCTCCTAATAGTTTCTCCCAATGGGGCCCTTGTTGACGTAGGTATAGTTATTACTTATTCAATCTCTATGTTTTTATAGATATTTACTGTAATTAAAAAGGAATTATATGACGTGAATTCTTAAAAGATGCAATACGTATCAAAATTTATTAAAACCCATTAAATTGTAATTGGAAAAATTCTATGACGTCTGCTGACATATGGAGGAGCAATTTGCACGAATTAAGAAACGGAATGTTTTCAGAATGTATGCATGAGCAGACACAATGCACTTTATAACAATCTTACAAAATTACTTCTTGATAACTTTTAATTATAATTATATTTAATGCATTTAGGCAATTGTAGTTCAAACAATTAAAGTTTCAAATCTACAATATAAGCTTAAAAGGCTTCATAAAAAGTATAGATTATAAACTGCTTTCGAAAATCATGTTACTGTTACCAGGGGAACACGTTCTTAGAAATACCATGACGAATTTATAGAAGAGCTGCTTCAGTTTCTATGACAGACCTGAAAATCACATGAAACTTTGCCAATATTATGCAATAGGTTGTAAAATTTTTAATCTAAAATTAACCAATGTCATGGCATTGACCAGGGTTAACGGTTAAAGAAAATGTACCTCTGAGGGGGAGTCACCCTTAGTCATGTGTTATTTATAGGCTACTTTTATTTTGTCTCAGATTAACAAAGGGCATGGCAAACTCACGGCACGAGGAATAAAAATCTCGATAAGAAAGCACTTGATACATTTTCCAGCTCAAAGATCAATCTTTGACAGATAGCATAATACAAAATGGAGTAACTTACCCTCGGTAGCCACCCTCTGGGTTGGCAGTAGCTTTTCGGCGGAATTTTGGTGATTTGTTGTAACAATTGGTGAAAAAGCAACAGTGCCTCTAGTCAATCGATGATATTCTCGTAAAATTTGATGCACTGGAAAATAACCATGCCGTTCACAAGAAACGCACTTGACAAAAGGAACGAATGACACTTCGAACGCCACCAAGCGGAAGTAGGAACAAATTTTCAAGTTACGCTCTTGCGCAGTTTAACTTTCTAACATTTTTAAATTTGCCTGTAATATATGCAACTGCATTTACGAAAGTGTTACCTTGGTTACATATAATTTTATTTAAATTCGCGACGGAATATTAGCGAAGAGTGTATGTAACGTATAAAAACCTACCTATACAGTGTGATCACTTTATATTGTAAGAAGTAGGTAGGCTACACCTCTTACATGTGCATGAAATGCATAGTTAACTTTTCTTTTAGCCATAAAAAATATTTACAGAGTTGTTGATTGGTGTATATTCTTACGGTAATAACAATCAGTGTGAATGTATTCTAATAATCAGAAAACGAATATGATGTTGATTTTGGGAGGGGCGGCGGACAGTATGACGATATGCACAAAGTTACCCTGATAGATCCCTTCCATTACATAATGCCTTTAGGCGTTTGGAAAGAAATTTGGGGCAATATGGACAGTTGTCCAAGCCAAAGGTGAGACAACGACATGTACAACTGTAAATGCCGAAGAAGCAGTAATCGAACAAGTAACTGGTAATCTCCATATGAGGGTTGCCTTTTATATTTTGGGATTAGAGAACAAAAACAATATTTATCATCGAAAATGGCTTTATTGTTTTTCACAATATTCTCCATGAAGATCAACTTTTGGATGCGTGTGAACCAATTTTCGAAGAACTTTTCCACTCCGATTGAGGTATCTCCAAAACATGCATTTTGAACGCATCAACCGCTTCTTCAGGTGTCGAAAAACGTTGACCTCGCAATTTATTTTGATGTTCGGGAATAAAAAGAAGTCATTGGATGCCAAATCAGGACTATACGGCGGATGACTCATCAAGTCGACGTTTTGAGTGCTCAAAAAGTCACTTGTTCGAGCCGATGTGTGAGAGCTCGCATTGTCGTGGTGGAGAATGATCCGTCTTCGGCGGTTGGTTTTCCTTACTTCTCCGAAGACTTGTGGCAAACAAATGGTTGTGTACCATTCAGAATTGACCGTTCTGAGTTGCACCAATGGTAAGGTTGAGACATGTCCAGTTTTTCCGAAAAAATAGGCGACCATATGCTTCGAAGTGCTTCGAGCGCAAACGACTTTTGTTGGGTTTGGCTCGCCTTGGAAGACTCATATAGTCGACTGCTCTTTACTTTCCGGCTCATACGCGCAGATCCATGATTCGTCACCTGTCACGATGTCATACACATATTTTGAAGCACCGCGATCGAATTTTTTGAGTTTTTCTTGTGACCAATTGACACGAGCTTGTTTTTGAGCGATTGTCAAATTATGTGGGATGCAACGCGAACGAATCTTTTTTACGGCCAAATGTTCATGCAATATTGAACGTATGCTGGTCGCACTAATGTCCAAGGATACCTCAATCTCACGATAAGTCATATGACGATCTTGCAGTATCAGTTCATGCACCGCATCGTTGTTTTTCGGAACAACAACCGATTTTGGACGACCTTCACGAAATTCGTCGTGGAGCGAACTACGGCCACGATTAAATTCGGTAAACCATTGATAAACACTGGTGCTTGATGGTGCTTCATCGCCAAAAATCGAATTAAGTTCATCGATGCACTGTTGTTGAGTTAATCCACGTCGAAAGTTGTAAAAAGTAATCGCACGAAAATTTTCACGATTTAATTCCATTTTTTGGCCGATATGAAATTTTCAAGTTACTGTAAACAACACAAATAGCGCTCGTACGTCAAAACGTTCTGAGTACGTTTACCTACCGTCAAAAATGTCAAACTTTACGATAGAGATGTCAGTTGCCAGATTGCAGCAGTAGGGTTGCCCAATCTCGAAATATAAAAGGCAACCCTCGTATAAGCCAACGAGCAGTTGCAAGAACTGCAGGCTTTAGTCAAAGTTCAGTATTTAATGTTTCAGAAACAAACCGGTTTAATCCTTACCACGTCACATTAGTGAATGACGAAGCGAAGTTTAGTAACAATGAGTGTATAAATAGACACAATTGCCATTTCTATTTACAACATAACCCACATTGAAATCAACAAGCGTACTTTCAAAGAATTCTTACTGTAAATGTGTAGTGTGGTATCGTTGACAACTTCATAGTAGTCCCCATTTTTTTGAGCGATTAAAAACTTAATGGGTTCCTGGGTGCGTAGCGATAAGGAGAAGGCGGAAGTCGTTGCTGCCTATCTAGAAGCAGCATTTCAGCCTAACGTCTTGAACGAGCAAATAGACGAATTGGAGAACAATAGTAATGTCCACTCTCCTATTAGGCCTATAACAAGTAGTGAGGTAACCAAAGAAATCAAATCTAATCTGAACCCAAAAAAGGCTCCAGGCTTTGAACTCATAACAGCCCGTCTACTTTAGGAACTTACTGCGAACGCCATAGCAGTCCTAGCCCATATATTAATCGCGGCATTAAGATTAAAATATGTCCCGCGAAAATTATTCTGTTTCCTAAATCAGGCAAGCCATCAACGGAATTTGCCTCGTACCGACCAATAAGTTTACTACCGATGATATATAACTATTCGAAAAATTGCTCCTGAAATGAATATATCCATTAATAGAGAATGTAATCCCGAAACACCAGTTCGGGTTCCGTTATAATCATTCCACTATTGACCACGCCTACCGGGTCACAGAAGTTATAGAAAAATCTCTAGAAGATAAAAGGTACTGCACAGCTGTCTTCCTCTATGTCTCCCAAGCCTTCGTGTGTCGCATTTAGGGTTAATTAACAAACTAAATATGCTACTGCCAAAGAACCTATGTGAACTGCTTAAATCATATCTTTCTGATAGCTACTTCAGAGTTAAGCAAGGTGATGCTTTTTCAAGCTTATACGCAATTACAGCTGCAATGCCACAGGGCAGTGTTTTGGGCCCTGTTACCTTACCCGTACCCTTACTGACTGACGAAAATACAGTAACAGCGACGTTTGCAGACGACACCGCCGTATTATCTGACAGCGATAATCTAACACAAGCTACGCAACAACTCCAAAGCGGTCTCGACAAAATTCACAATTGGTGTAGGAAATGACGAATAAACTTAAATCAAAGTAAATCTGTACATATAGTGTTCACTAATAAAAAACATGAATATCTTCCTGTAACTATAAATGATTCAGTGATACCAAATAAAAATACGGCAAAATACCTTGGTATAAATTTAGATGCACGTCTAACGTGGAAGGAGCATTGTAAAATAAAAAGAGTGCAACTGAATATCAAAACCAGAGAGATGTTTTGGCAGATTCTGAAGCCGATATGGACAAACAGTCCAATATCGCGATTATCCAAAGATGTCAGAATAAAGTTTTTCGCCTAACAGTTAATGCTAACTTCTTTGAGCGAAACCA
Source organism: Limonius californicus (assembly GCA_014611495.1). Classification (NCBI taxonomy): domain Eukaryota; kingdom Metazoa; phylum Arthropoda; class Insecta; order Coleoptera; family Elateridae; genus Limonius; species Limonius californicus. The sequence continues at coordinate 40,189 of JABXWE010008004.1, forward strand.
AGATATACATCGAGACCTGGATATTCCCATCGTCGTAGAGGAGGCAAGACAGTACGCCAGGAAGCACTAAAATCGACTCCACCAGCATGCTAATCCTGAAGTTCGGCAGTTGCTGGATTTCGCCAGTCACACAAGGCGTTTAAAAAGGAAGAAACCACAAGACCCTGTGTAATAATTAAAGTGTGTTCTCACAAACGTTAACCAGAAATATAGTGTAGCTACTAGAAATTCTACTGTGAATAGTTGTAGTCTTGTGCCTTCGGGCGAATATTATAAAAAAAAATCTTTGATTATCTTTGTTGTTTTAACATTTTTTATGCTATCTTGACTTTCTCTATGTTTGTTTTTTTTAATTATAAATGGATAGAGCGAATGTAGTTGAGGGGAGCGGGAGGAGCGTGATGCAAGTCCAAATGGGACCCACCACCTTCAATTAATGCCGAATGTACGAAAGGCAACCTCGGTACCGTATTGAATTGATAAAGAAAGAAAGAAAGAAAGAAAGAAAGAAAGAAAGAAATATTTTATATGTACCTATTGCGAAACTGCATTTTATTTATTAGCTAATAGTTTCATTGTAGTTTCTTTGTTATCGAACGTAACTACTTTGATTTTTATTTATTTAAACCATGTAAAGTTTACTATAATACCCATGGAATACAAAAAGTTGTAATGTGTGTAGGTTACCTACCTTTTTCTTTCTCACTCATTCATACCACCCTTACCCCCCCCCCGGAACCGCTTTCGCATTACTTCAGGGGGGTGCGGGCGTCCCTTACATACTAAACATTCATGCAACATGCACTCTAAACTTAACTAAGCAAATGCGGTCGCCCCAACGGAGCGACTGCATTTACTGTGACCTCGAGTGGCCACCTGGTATCTACCTGCAATAAGATAAAGTAATCACTCTGTATATTATAGTTTTATTCAGTGCTTTTTTTGGAAAAAGAAGGTGGTGGAACACTCATCCCATTACTATATATATATATATATATATATATATATATATATATATATA